>KK351014.1:2492590-2506016 GCA_000671755.1 Glossina brevipalpis
ATAAGTATTTTGTTTATTTTTCTATGCCGCTTTATTATCAATTAACTTAGCAAAGTCATTTTTAGCAAAGACACAAACGCAAAAAATTTATGTGGGCTAACTTCACACCAGTGTTTTAATCTTTCTCGTTTAATTCGAAGGATAGTGCTGTTGAGTCATTACGGGAGGTAAACAAAAGATACATTACGATATGTAGAGACCAAATATGGGGGTATATTCATTTCGTTACCTTGTTTGCAACACCAAAAAGGAAACTTCAGAGATGCTAGGAAGTTTATAAATATATTCTTACTCAGTATTAAATTTTGAGTCGATTTAAGCCAAATCGAGTAAGTTACATGCCTACACAGTGCAACATAAATAATACGTCTTCTTAGTGGGGCTTGTGCACGTTACTCATAAACTGCAACAAATACACAATGAAAGTTTTCAGGTGCATTTTATAAAAACGGAGGAATTCAGTCACTCCCGTGGAGTACGAAAATTTGGTTTTTTGGGGTTTTCTTTTAAGACGAACGTGATGAGTATAAACTTTTCGATCACAGCCGAATATAATTTTCTTGCTTGTTTGGATTTGTCTTACAATATTTAATATTTTTTCGAAAATTGGTTGCGTCTAATTAGATACGTATCGCTAGACTTAGTGTTTCAGAAAAATTATATCGAAGGTGTCTATAATTTCCGTTCATTGCTTTTCCTTTTAATATAAAAGCAAGTGACGGGTATAAAAAAAAATGTATACGGACGTTTAAAATTCTAGAACGTGTTTACTATGCCGAACGATTGCGATGTATTCATTTTGTTATTTTATTTGCAACATGCAGAAGGAAGCTTCAGATATAACATAAAATGTACCGATTCTTGATCAGCATCAAATTTAAACTCGACCGCCTAGACGTATCACTCCATCCATCTATCCATCTGCATGTCTGGTTACCTGTGTAATGTTGGCGATAACGACATTCTCGATCACAAAAATTAAGACACCTGGATGAAATTTGTCAAACGCATTAAGAGTGCTTTCACATCTGTCGGGATTGAAAAATGGGTGAATCGATCACAGGCGACGCCTACAATATATAGTAAGTCGAATGCGTCTTTATTTTCTGGTTTTTGGCTCGCTACTCATAGACTAAACGATAAAAATTTTCTATATATTTCATAAAAATGGAAAAAATCTGCCACGCTCATCCATTAAACTGTAGTTTTTTTATAACTTTGTTTAAGAGAAAGGCGGTGGGTATGAAAGATACTTTCACTTGATTTATATATTTCATTTTGTCATTTGGTTTGTAACTACCAAAAGGAAACTTCGGAGATCCCAAAAATTATATATTTTTGATCAGCATCAAATTTAGAATCTATTTAGGCATGTCCCTCTGTCTGCCTGTCCGTGCGTGTAATGTCTGTAGTAAACATTCCACTGGCCGCAAAAATGAAGCATCGGCTTCAAATTTGGCAGAAACATTGCAAGTTCTTTCACTGCCACGCCCATCGATTACAATTTAGTTTTCCTCCTTTTTTAAGATAAGAGTGGTAAGCGTAAGAGATTCGGCACAGCCGAATATAACTTTCTTACATGTTAATAATTAATCCTAATTTCTTTTGCAACGGAATTTTTCTAATAAATCTATAAAAAAAAAAAAAACTATCTTTCATCTACTCTCTCTCTTTGTTTCTAGTCATCGCGTGGCTCAACTAATCGGTAATAGATAAGCTACAAGATGTAATGGATGTTTGAATTCAAATTTATGATAACAAATTACGTAAACTGTGTTCATGTTAGTGCCCTTATCCTTGCATTTTTGACAATAAATGTCACTAATAACGGAGACCTTGTCAAATATTAAATTCATTTCGTTATTCGCTATCTGCTAAATGTTACTATTTTCTCTATTCGTATTTCATTAGGAAATGTTGTCACAATGCATCGAGAACGTAGCCTATGTAATCACGTCGACATGTTTTGGTATTTATTTGTTTGCTTACCTGACAGGTGGCTGCATGTTCTTCCATTGTTTAAAATTGCGATTACGAGTTTGAACGTTTGTCTAAAACAGTAAATTTCGTTTTGATATTTACTGTCCAACGGGTTATAGATTTTTGTTTTGTTTTTAATTTTGAAACAAACAGAATAGGAAAGTAAAGAATTATGTAAGAGAAAAACGCGATTTTTTTTTGAGTTTGTTTCACGATATTTTCAATTAAAAATGATTTTATGTAAATTAACGCATTTGCATTCTTTTAAATATTCAAAACTCCAACTGTAGATTGGTGTGAAGTTAGCTCCTAATTTTTTTAAGGTTTGTGTCTTTGCTAAAAATGTCTTTGCTAAGATAAGTAATAATAAAGCGGCAAGTAAAAATAAACAAAATGCTTACAAAAACTAAACAAAGATTGAAAATGCAATCAAAAATGAAAAACTAAATCATGCCTTATGTTATAAAAAATAAAAAAATAAAATTGTTATTACTATTCATCATGAACAGTGCCTTTGTAGTTGGACAAAAGTTACAATGTACAAGCCGCGTTACAAAAAATTTAAAAAAAAATAATACACCTCCAGTTTTTTGATAAATGTTAAAGGCTACTAAAAGCTATCAAAAAAACCTAACATCATTATCCAAAGTAGGAGCCATCATAGTCAAAAGTGTCAATAAAAACCATTCCCTATAGGTTTATGCGTTCAGCTTAAATGTGAAAGACTCCTAAGTAAGTAGCGCTTTTTCTTTCATTACTAAGCACCGATATGGATGGGCTCAAAAGATTATGGAATTCTTTCCACATATTATTCATATTTGATCAGAAAGATAGGAAAATGTAGCGAACAACGCTGGACAATGCTTTATTTCATAAAATTTTTGGTTTTTCTTTTTTGTGAACGATCAATTTTGCTACAAGAATTTTTGAATGGATTATAGAACGATTGCTCTCTTTTCTAAAAAAAAAAAATGAATGATAGTAGTAAATATGCTGATCGACGACATCTTATCTACTAATCATTAAAATCATTGGCAGATTTTATTTGCAAGAAAGGATCGCGCGATTGCTCTTGCTTACGAAACCCTTTGTTCTACTCTCGCGCATGTTTTGCTTATGCAAATAAACTTAGTGCTCGAGAAATTTATTGATTTCTATTTCTCTTCTATTCTAACACCGAATATATAATTTCGTGTTAGGAAATTTAGTACTTTTTCTATCTCTAGAGAAAAAAAAAAGAGAATACCGAATACAAGTATGTAAGAGTCGCCTGAGTACTTTTGTATGCTTATACGTGAGAGAAAGAACAATAATCTCATGTATATGCAATGTGTTTGTGTGTTTATTTACACTTTTGCGCTGACTTGTAAAAATGATGGTTTTCATTACATAATACAAAAATTGCGTTTTTAATCTAACACAGGTAGCTTAACATGATTTCTTCTAGACAACTGCCCACCTTGATGAAAATTAAAAAAAAATCATTTTTTAATCATCTCTAGTATTCCTAATAGATAAAAAAAAATATAACTAATAATTCTTATATGCATTTGTAGCATTTTTGAAGTGTTTTTGGTAAACTGTACTGCTGTTGGAGAGTTTTATGGAAGTAAAGAAAAACTTTGCCAAAATCTATTTCTATTTTCTTTTAATGCTTCTATTTCACGGCTACGTATTTTATACTTAGTTCATTCACATTTATTTTGGTAGGAAAAAATATAAAATTGTTAAGATACATATAATTGAATAGAAATGATAAAAGTTCGCTACTAAGTTCGTTGCATAAGCATTTAAAACGAAAACGGTAGGATTTCCGAAAAATTAAGTAAAAAGAGCGAAGAGGATGATATATCAATTGATATTAAAACTTACTCTAGTAAATTAGCAATGACTCCGTCAAAATCTTTCAGTAACGAAAGAGCGTGTGAAAACGAAATCGCAGTGCATTCGGCTAAAAAGGAAATTGAAACACAACTGATTTAAACGAGGAGGGAGATTCTGTTAGACATATGTTTTACAAATTTGTAGATAGGTTTGAAATAACGGAATTATTATAATAAATTATAAGAGCGCAGTGACGTTATTTTTACACTTATACTTACATTTATTTACGATGGAGTTGTCAAACTATCTTAATCGCTGCTTGCAAAAGTTAATTTTGTTAAATAGTTTCACAGAAAAAATAATATTGAACTGATTTAACAGTAACGCTGCCGTTAATTTAAAAAAAAAAAAAAAGAAGTTATTTAAGCTCTGCCTTTTTTGGTCGAAAATATAACTTTTTCATTCAAATACTCGCCAAGCATACAAAGATCACCATATCAAAAAATCCTACGTGTTTCACTGCAAATATGCATGAATATAGATTTTCTTTTGTTGACATTCGAATTCGACTCTGTTACGCTGCATGCTAATGCTAAAGGCGTCTCCAGGCAATGGCTGCAGTGTTGCCGTTTTTCAATATTTCGTCAATACTTAAATATACATGTTTGATCACTTGTTCAAAGTTGTCAAAAACCGTTTTTTTCTAGATCGTTACGGTAGCTTTACCCCTTCAGCAATACTCCACCAACTGTCATGTTTCTGTAAGATTCTCCATTGAAAACTTAATTACAATTTCATTTTTAAATATTTCAGATTTAATTATTAATTATCGCGGAGATAAAGGTGTGTCATAAACAGTGTGTGGGTTTTGTTTCTTTACTTCATTTCTTTTTACTCTACGAAAAACGGATTTATCCCCAATGCGTGAGTCATAAATCGAAAAATTCATTATTTTTGTAATAACTTTTCACAATTTCTATACGGCGTCAAGCTACTGCATAATTTTTCATGTGACGACTTGTCGAACAATGCCGCACATAAATGCTACTTTTAGTGGTAATACCAAAGAGTATGGTCGTAGTGATGTTTGAAAAAACCAAAAACTTTATTTGATAGCTTTACAGGAACATCAGCTCGAAACTAAAATATATTTGTGTGTCTCATTCAGTTTTACGAAAAGTTTCTGTGTAAGCCAGATAGGATTTCTCTTTGTTTTTTTTAAGTACATTTGTACTAAGGCTATTGTAAATCTAATCCAGTGCTTGTACAGCAGACGTTCACTCAATCGAAACTTAATCTAATGTATAAAGGCAAGGATACATAAGAAATTCACCAACTGCAAACAGGGTAACTTACTCTTGAATGTGTTTTGAATACTTTCTTCCGTTTATTGATTTTAGACTTTGAAGTTTAACGTAAAAAGCAAAGATTTTTTATGATATATACTGAAGGATATAAAATACGCATAATATGTATTAGAATGTATTTATTGATTTGTTGTTGTTATTTTTAATAAATAAATATTTTAAATATTTTTGGATATAATCAAAATACAATTCAGTTAAATAGAAGAGATTCAATTGCTTATTCAAATAAAATTTTACAGTATACATCGAGCGATTAATGTTTAAAAAAAAATTAGACTTAATTCACTTTTAAGTGATGCGTATGCTATACGTCAATCTTGAATCGCAGACACAAAGGTATTTAACAGCCTCTGTTGTAGTATCAATATGGAACGTTATCAGAATGTACGAAATTATATTTGTGCGTTATCATAGAATGCCATCCCATGTTTGTGATTCGTGATTAAGGTAAAGCAATTTTTAGGATTTTACGTTCATGATATCATGACATGAATTTTTATATGTTCGTCCGTATTATTTACGTCTTCGCTTTGTGTGTATAAATATATTAAAAAAATTTTTACTAAATTTCATTTTTTACATAGTCTGTGTCTGTGAAGTCATCAGTTTGGCTTAAATTTAATTTGAGAATTTAGGATATTTTTTCATGGCAATAATCTGGGATTAAAACGGCCAATGAACATAATCATACCAGTTGGATTGTGACGTAAAAAGTATAAAAATGGTTTATCGAATCGCAATCTTGGAGTATCTGGCACACGTGCTTGTCTAGGCCTTAGTGGCAATGGTAATTCCAAATACTTAGGATCGAGTAAATCATCATAAAAACCTCGTCCTAATGCTGTCTCTTGTACAAGTGAACCAAAGTCGATAACAGCTTCAGAAGAATCTTCATCGTAGCTTTCCTGTGTATCTACATTTTTGTTACGTTTACGCAATGGCGGTGCTGGATACATTTCAACATGATGATGATCTGCAATTCTTTCCTCGCCACATGTACTGAACGTATTTATCTGTATAATATCAGAGAGATATATGTCGCGATTCGAAGATCCAGTTAAACCACCTAAATCAGCGTAATCAGATTTAAATAGACCTCTTAGACCCATTTTCTGCAGGCCGAGTGTTGCATTTACAAAAGATCTATGAGAGAAACGGGGCAATTGAACTTCCATTCCGGGGCGATCCATTAGCGAAGTTAACAAATTATTCCAAGCATCTTTTGAAATCGCTGTTTGCATCAATTCTTTCTCCAAACGATCTAAATTATCAGAAGGAGAAATGGTGTTTTGATGACCTGGCATTATGTAAATCGTACTGAGGGTATCCTGTATACGTCCAAAAGCCACGAGCGTAGCATCTAGATTAGGTTCGTAGCCAACTGTGAAACCATTTTTGAAAAGGACCGCTGGAATTGGTACTAGACGTCGTTGCCTTACACTGGGATGAACTTGGAAGAACATTTCTCCGTCACGATCTTGAATTGATCCTTGTGAACAATCGGTTTGGAAAAGATTAGCCGAAATAGTGGCGAACGGGCCATTTACCCATACACTGTTAGTTCGCAAATATTCCACAACCTTACCCATGGTGTGACGTTTAATTAATAAATTGGTACGTCGACGTATAATGTCGTTTACTACATGAAAATTGACTTCCTCCACATGACCAGAATAAAGTTGTTGGACTTTTTCTTTAAAGAATTGCATAATCTTTCCGTTCGCACGATCACTGTAAAGCTCACGAACGAATGCTGCTGTCGCTATGTTATTATCTGTAGATTTTTCGACAGATTCCGTAATATTTTTAAATATTAAATGAGGATTAAATGTAATCATATCGTCAAGTTTGAGAACATCATTCATTTCTCCGGACGTACCACCGCGCGCGCCCAAAAATATCATTGAAAGCATTGATGTCAGAGCGAAAGGAGAGATTACTAAACTTCTGGCAGAACTAATTTTTTCAGACGTTATAGATTTCCAATAACTGAACGCTAGTTCATTACAAAGCTGCGTGAAAGCCGAAACATCTTCATCTAGATTGATGACGGAGGCCAACAATCCCTTTGAGGAGAGTGGCGAGGGCTCCAATTTGACCGGTGGCCGAGTTGCTTGTGTGGATATCGCCATTAAATTGCTAAGCTGTGGCGGCCTCTGCATGGGACGTGACTGTAATGCTACTGGAATGGGAAGCGTTTGGCTTTTACTTGTAGTTGATTGTTGAACATAAGGAGCTAATGGTACATATTTGTTATAGAGCGGCTCAACTCCCTCTTGATACAAGGTGTACGAAGGCTGCTTATTAAAATAGGACACCGGCTTTAAAGTAATTAAGCGTCGAGTAGTTGTCGCAACATTAGGCATAGATGTGGTTGATATTATTGGCAGACTTGGGACGACTAATTGGTCGTCGTTATCTTCTTCGTCTGTTTTATCAATTTGTTGATCAATGGTAACATCTTTATGAATAAGATTAAGTGGCTGCAAGAAATGATTTTCATTGTTTACATTGTGCGAAATTTCAACGTTGTGTGGACTTGATTTCGTGTTTAGCTCCACTGTTGCTTGTTTGTTGTTTGTCGTTGTTGTTGAAGTTTGTGGGATGTACGTGGATCGTTGAGTTGTTTCGCCTAATTTTATGTAAGGATCTTCATCAAAAGAATCATCGAACTCATGTGATTCTAAAACCGTCGAATTCAATTCTTCAAGTTTTTCTTCATTTATTTTGTTATTACTTGTTGTAGTTACACTTTCGAGCTCTTCGGGCATAGCACCACTTAGTTTTTGCGAAGGAGTCGCTTGTCGAACTGGAAACCCTGCTAAATTAGTAGCATTCCCTTCAAGTCTTTCTGCATCGAATAGGTCTGAGTTTTGTTGTTGTGGTTGCACTAAATGTTGTGTATCAGTACTGCTGTGAACATTTGCAAGCGTATCTTTTACAGAAGTATAATCACGATTGTCATCAAACGTCTTTATTCTATTAGTTGTTCCAATTTCGCTTTCAGCATATTTTATCGAACCTTCTGTGGTCTCGTGCACTCCAGCTGCAGTTTCTAAATCGCCAGTAATCTTAATATTATTCGTGGGATTTGCTTCAGTTTGAACTATTTCTAGACCCTCATGTTGGATATGTGTCTTGTCTAAATCAGATTTTTTTTCTGCATTCGTTTCATCAATATTGGATTGAGTGGTATATTCGACTTGTAAATTATTCCAGTTTTCTAGTTTATCGTTTATTTCTTCTTCTTTTTCACTACTGCTTAATGGAGCTGCAGTATTTTCTTTTCTGAAATGGTTATCGAAGTGATCCATGGTGGTAGATTCCAGATAATGTGTTGTTTCCAATAACGTATCATGGAATTCCTGGCTGCTTTGGTTTTCGTTTTTGTTATGAAATTGTGATGTCGTTATATTTAGTGGAGAATCCGTGGACTCATTTGTTGTCATAGAATCCGTAACTACTTCGTCCTCCATTTTATTCTCGCCGATCTCCATGTCATTGTCGCTAGTGTTAGCTTGGAGAGAATTTTGTAGTTGATCGATATTAATAACTGCAGGTATAATTGAAATTCCGTTGGATTCTTCTTCTATTGTTGTCGTGATCGCCACGTCCTGAATGCCTTCTGTTGACATGCTTTCTACTCCAGTGAGATTTTCACTGTCTTTGTCGTCATCGTCGAGGGTGCCATATTCTTCAACAATTGCCGGCTCAAAGGCAGAAGTTTTTATTCCAGTTAAATTGTGTATCGAATTCTTATTATTTAATCCATCGTCAAGTTGATGCCGTTCACTATCAAAGGACGCCGTGCGATTTTGTAAGATTTCTTTTAGCGGTGGAATAGAAAGAAACGAAGAATTAAACTGAGCTATATTAGAAAAACGATTATTATAAATGTTTGTATTTTTCTTGGCTATGTTGTCATGTTTCGCGACTTGCTGTATTACATCGGACATCAAAACTTGAATTTCGTTTTTATCTCTTTCGATATTTTCCATCGTATTAAGATCTAGGCTATGGCTCCCATCTACTAACGTAGATGCGACTGTAGCGGCTTGCGTTTGAAAATCAGACATAGTAATTTGTTCTGTAGGTTTCACAACATCCATATTGAGGGCTGGTTGAAGGTCGATGACCATTTCATGCTGAAGTATCGGATCCATTTTGTGGGACATGAGATTTTCGACTTCATAGGAAGTTGCCAGAGCAATGTTTTCAGCTTCTGGGTCCTTTAAAACTTCAGTCGTAGATATTTGATCCGTAAAATCGCTTGTTTCGTCTTCTACTGATTTATAAGATGTGTCCTCAGTGTTGTCCAACATGGGTTGTTCCGTAAATGTATCTTGCATTGTCGTAGTTTCTACGACATTGCGGAATGGATTGCTACTTGGAACTTCACTAGTTTCGGTTTCATCTTCTTCCGTTCCTAAGAAATCACTAACGATTTCTTGGTATCCTAATGTTGTAGCAATAGTGCTGCCAACTTTATCTACCACCGGGGTCTCTGTAACAACTCTGTTTGAGATAAAGATTGATCCTTGCGGTTTGTTATCAGATGAATTGTGCTCGTCTGTCAGTTGTATATCAGAAGCTGGAGTTGTTATTTGGAAATCAAGCTTTTCTGGATCATCCATTTCCTCTGGTTGTTCGGTGAGCTCAGTATTATTGTATTGCACTGGATTTGTTGAACTGTTTAAACTTTCGTTAAATGTGTTTATAACTGTGTCGGATTGAGTTAACGATTGCATTATTTTATCGAAAGATGCTAAAGTATACAAGTCTTGATCTTCTTGGCTAAAGGAATGATTTAAATCGGTTTCCTCAGATTCCTGAGTGCTTAATGGAAGGATATGTAGAGAATATACTGGTATTTCCACGTTCGAAGCTTCCGTCATTACAGGTAATTCATTATGACTATGAGTATCAGCTGGTGGGGGGGTAGTATTTTTTGTTTGTTGATCAGAAACAATCATAGCTGAAGGCGACTGCGTTACTGAAGTCTTTACTTCAAAAGTAGTCGTTAGCAGAGGTTCATATGTGGAGGAAGTTGTAGTTGTATTGCTTAAATTTATATCTTGGTATACGTTGCTTCCTACAAGCGAATCGATTGGTAACGTTGGAAGATCATCAATGGGTTGATTCTCGCTTGAATTAGGTTTGGAATCTACCAGCGGCGGTGTTTCCGCTTCTAGAACTGGTTTTCGAGTTGGCTTTTTCTTTTTCTTCTTCATAATTAATGGGGCCACTGAGGATTCAATGTTAACGACATTGGAAGCTTTTGTGGATAATTCAATATTCGTCGAAAAATTGTTTTCGATTTCAGAGTCCTTAGCGGGACTCTCCGGTGTTTCTGTTGTCGTACTTGTTGAGGGCTTCTTTTTAATTTTGTGTTTGATTATAACAGGCCGTTTACTACTCGCGCCGTTATGAATATTAATATTAGTTGTTTTAATTGTGTTAAGCTGAACTGGCCTAATTGAAAAACTTTCATCAATAATTGCATGCTCTGAGTCGTTCATTGAGATCGTGTCCACTATGGTCGCTTCGGGCAATTTTTGATAAATCGGTTGTATATGAAACTGTGAAACTTTATCAAAATTTTGCATTGTGGCTGCTAAATCCTGATATTGTTGCATACCCGTGTATACTGATTCAAAGGGACCCAATTCCTCTTGTACGACCTGCGGCGTAATTTCAGTTGTAGTCGTGGTAGTAGTGGGCTTACGTTTTTGACCTGGTCTTCTTTTACTTGGCTTAGGGTTTCTCGTGCTGGCAGTGGTGCTGATAGAAGATTTAGTGTACGTTTCAATTATTTCAGAATCCGGGGTCATTACAATTTGCTGAGGTTTTTGATGCGGGAATATATCATCGCCGGTATTACCAAAAATAGCCGGCAATATCATTGACCAAGTGGATGAGACATCTGGGGTATCCAGTACCGGCCGTATATTTAGTTGCGTTGCGTTTTTATTTGATTCAACTTCTTTATCTAGGACATTTTGTACACTTTTCAAAATGGATTGGACATTCTTCTCTGGATTCTCATCTTCCGGTGCTTCTTCGTGTATAATTGCAGGACCATCGCCATCTCCGTTGGCTACAATGCTTTGTATTTGTTCCATCGTCATTAGACGTTTAACTAATTCGCCCTTTTCGTCGAATGTGAAGAATTCATAACGATCTGGATTTAATAGATCTATGGGACTGGCGACTTGTAGAGATGGCTCCGGCTTCGGTACTTTATGTCCTAAAGCATCTGTAAATTCAGGTTCATCACCATTTAAGACAACAGATACTGAGGTTACTACACTGAAATCGAAAATTAAATAAATTAAATACAACAGCATCACGAATTTAATGAAAATTACTTTATTGATAAACTAAAATGATTTTTAAATAAAATTTAAAAATATTGTGAAAATGAAACAATAATCTTTTCTATGGGGCAAAGTCTCTTTTAGAAGAAAATACCGCATAAAGTTTCTTTTCTTTAGAATTTCAAGCAAGATAAACGTGTTTGAAATTGTTGTTTATTAATGAACACGATGATATATTCTACATAAAATGTTTTCATGTAGATAATCTATTTATTTGTAAAAAATTGAGAATTACTTCCTTTAGACAGTGAGTGATAGCTAATAGAATATCGACCGGGAATGAGTATGCAAAGGTTTATCTTTTATCTTAGGTATGCGCTGTTGCGTCTTCCAGTATACGTGCACAAAAAAAGAAAACAAAACAAATTTTAAGACTTCATCTTTTGAAGTAAATACGTAAAATACAACAAAATGTGTGTTAGTTACAGGGCAGATACGCTAGAGGCACATATGCATTAGCACGGTTTGTAAGTGTAAATTTGTATAAAAGTACGTCCATATCGCGCTTATTCACGATTCTAAGTGCATTATCGCACTTTATTAGTTAAGCGTCCGTGCATTAACTTCCACAATATACGTGATCCGTAAGAATTGTTGACTGATATCTATTCATGCTGAGTAAATATTTTCAAGTGCTTCTATATATGCAAACAGATGTAATAATAAATAAGTGAAATGGTTATGTGCATCTTTTTAATAATTCATTGTGTGGATATTGAATTTTAATTTATTCTAAAAAGATTAAGAAAAGTCATTTTGTATCCTCTGATTTCTGAACGTTGTGAAGTTTTAAACCAAATTAAAGTAATACCAAGTTACTGTAGAGCAAACTTAAGGAACGAACAAAAAATCTTACGTAGAAACAATCATTAATAATATTCATTCATTTCCATTAATGATAAAAAAACTCCACCTAAAAATTTCAACTAAATGTAATATTTGTTGCAAATTTTGATACCCACCACCGAGGGTGAAGGATATATTTCATTTTATCATTTGGTTCATAGCTACCAGAAGAAAGATTCGGAGACCGCGCAAAGTATATATATTCTTGATCAGCATCGCGTTTAGAACCGACCTTAACATGTCCGTCTGTCTGTCCGTCTGTCTGTGTAATGTCTGTGATAAACATTCTCTAAGCATCAAATTTAAAATCAATTTAAGCATATCAGTCTGTCCGTCTCGCGGTCTGTCTGTTTAAGATATGGTCTTCAAATTTGGCAGAAACATTTAGAAGTTCTTTCACTCTCACGCATACCTGTTACAATTTAGCATTCAACAATTAATTGAAAGAATCTAAATATTTTCATAAACAGTCTACTACTACTGTGACAAATGTTCCTGTAAAATTTAGCTTCATTAATAGCTGGAAATTTTCAAAGGTTGGCTGTGAAAGTTGAACAGTTCAACTAATTGACACTTTCGTGATTAATAAAATTTTATGCGATTTTCTTCATAAACAGAAAATAGAGAGCTTTTATGTTTTTTTGTGTATATGTGTAATAATGTCCTTAAACTAGATTCTGTGTAAACACAAAGCGTAATAGTGAGATTCTTCCTTTCATTTCAATCGTGATTTGCAAGGTTTTGCTGATCAATAGACTTTTGAATTTAATTTCAGTTAATTGCTATCTTGTGCGATATGTCTGTTTCATACTGTGCAGATTTAATGTAACGTTCTAGTGTACTATTCATATTCTATTGGCAATTAAAAGCAACAACATTACAATTGGATGCTTTTATTTAAGTTTCCTTAAAATTGCAATATACAAAATAATTATTATTAATTGAATAAATTCGGTAATTCTCAATATAAAAAGGTTTCAGTTCAAGTAATGTATTTTAAAACTGCAATATACAAAATAATTATTATTAACT
>KK351014.1:2506028-2581481 GCA_000671755.1 Glossina brevipalpis
GCATTTACTTTTACATTTAGTAAAAGTAAATAAATAAGTCATGATTGTATTCTCTTTATGGAGAAACACAGCCGACTATTATATATCCTACACCGCTTCGCCTAATAAAATTCTTATTCTTTTACCTCACAAATTTCTACTATGTCAACTAAAGGTACCTTCCATGCCACTACATGGGAATAGGCAACAAACGTGCGTTTAATTGTCGAAGATCTTATTATTCTTCTTCATAAAGTACGATAAATGAGACTTTATTGTCATGTGAAGGGTTGTATTTCATAAGAATCTTTATATGAGATAGAGCTACCTGGGTCGCACGTACTTCGGTCAATTTACATGTTATACCATTATTTTGGACATTATAAAATATCACTATAAAATATTAACAATTGGATCTTTTTGCGAGACAAAAGATTACTTAGGCTTATATTGAAGGGATTTCAAAAAATTGACTCATCCTATCGAAAAATCTTACCATCAATTTATTAGGCCAAAACACTATTATTCAGCGATTTTGTAATTGAAATTTAAAAAATTATAAACTTGTTATTAAATTCGAATTCTACCTACACATGCCCTCCCGTCCGTCTGTCCGTCTGTCCATCTGCATGCCTACTTATGTGTGTAATGTTTGTTGTAAACATTCTCCTGGCCGCCAAAATGAAGATATCGGCAGCAAAATTGGGAGAAACATTGGAAGTTCTCTTACATATTTTGCTATCGAAGACGCGCCAAATCGATCATAGGCCACACCTACAATATAACCAAGAAACCAAGAAACGTGCCTGTTCTCTGAATGTTACGTTCAGTGCTTATTAAAATCTTTTAAAGGCAGACGCCCGCCTATTAAAATTTGGTTTTTTCCCCTTTTCTTAAAACAAAGATGGTGGGTATCCGGCATTGCCGAATATAATTTTCTTATTTGTTTCATTTAACATTTTTTTCAAAGTAAAGCGGCGTAAGGAGAATATTCGATACAAAGTACTGTCCGGCGTTATTTACGCGCTTACTTCCCTTTCTAACAGAATAAGCATTCCAAGCCGAGAACACATTCCGCTGTACATGTACACATGCCTTGTGTCTATTTTTCATCACAACTCACTCAAGAAGGCAAAGTACCCAATAGCAAAGCTCACGCAAAAATTGTGTTGTGTTCACCTTCAGCAGAAGAACTTATATTGCTGTGTGAAGTTCAAAGATAATACTTTCACGGGGAGAAGTTACAGGTTGACCCATTTGGGATAATTATTAAATCAACAAATTCAATTCAGTTCAATTCCCTGTGCTGTCCATTATACTTTAATTACGATTAATATGTGGCCGCACAACTTATAATTAATTAATTTATTTATTATTGCAGTTAATTGCTACAGTGTAAACTTAATGCATAACAAATAAAATTAAAAAAATTACTGATTAATAGAATATAATAGTTTTGATAGTGTTTAAATAAGCTTAGAAACAGAGTAAATTGTCACTAAATAAAAAGAAATGTAAAACTAAGAAAAGTAAAAAATACATTTGCCCGAAGTCCAGCCCACCTTATAACACTTGTAGAATCGAGTGAGCATTTTCATTGTATGTTTTACAAAGTATCCGAAACGGGTTGCGAAGCTAACAATTGGTACGACAGTGAGGTAAGAAAATCGCATCATAATGCTTGTAAAGGCACTCACTTACACGGTAAGGATTTCTTTTTATCTGATACACTCATCTTTAAATTAGAAGAAATAATTTTGCCGCGTGTCGTAGCTAAGCCAAGGTGCTAATTAATTTTAATTTAAATCATTTTAGTCTGGTCAGTTCGTTAGAACCTTAGACCTAGAGGAAGAATGAAATCCAATTGCTTATATTCTCAGCAATTTTCAGCAATGATTTCATATCAATCATATTATATTGTTGATGGAATTCATGTCTAAGAAAAGGCTTCGAAATTTACATTTATAGTTAAGTGCACGCATACAAATGTAGGCGTGTATAAGTATGTACATGTGTTGTGTAATGATAAACATCATTAAAACCGAGTGTTAACTAAAAGATAGAAGACACAGAAGAAGATAATCTCTTAAGTATAGTTTTATTAATGTGATGTTCGCATCTTATTAAAACTATTTGTTCAGGTGTAGAGTAATAGTTCTGCCTGTTTATGTACGTTTGAGTATTACTTACTATCTCAGTGTTTTTAGTAATTTTTTTAAGTCATTTGCTTATCATTATCCCGCATTAAGAAACAAATTTATATAGTATTTGTGTATCGATTTGACTTGAGTTTAAATGTTCACAGAGTATAGATTTGTTTATGCTTTCATTTTGGTGCTTATGTTGATTTTACCACTTAGCACAGTAATTATTTTGGTCAAGTCATCAGTGGGATCAGTTCTCATATCCTATTTATAGGTAACAAACAGAAGAACATAACTCAATCGCCTAGGGACACACACACACACACACACATACATATATATACACAACCAAAAACTCATTTAAATAAATTTATGATGACTGCATCTTGTCGGGGATCTGCCAGTCTCTTTAGTGCTAATCATTTCGTTTGTGCCAGTTGTTTAGGGAGAAGAAGGTGGATTGTCTGGTTGGTTGCTAACTTAACTCAACATATATTTGAATAAATCTTAAGTTCTGCTATTTGATTGTTCAGGTTGACACAGTTGTTCATGTACATCCTCCTGTCGGTATTTTGCCTTAGGTTAGTGGTTAGATAGATGGGTCAAACTCGTTTACTCGTTTAGTCTGCAGTAAGTATTGTATTTGCTCCAGAATTCCATACAAATGTTATTACATTTGCCGTAACTTGTGGAGAGTGCAAGAGATATTAAGCTAAAGTGTTAATGAAAAATACAAGCAATGGCCATAGTAGCAGAAACAATATTTACGTTTTCATTACCATTAACATGTATAATGAGGTTATTAAATACTCACTGTTAGTGTTTATTCCTTTTTAGTATACTATTGTGTGTGTGCTAATGTTAATTAATTGACATAACAAACAAATGTAATTTTTTATTATTAACATTTAAAATTTGTGCTTTTCTTCATTTTATTCATGTCGCACCCTCCACCTTTAGAAGAAACACAAAAATTTGGTATTAAATTTTTCTGTTTCATTAAAAAAAGAGTACACACAAACAGCAACAAATTATGTATTCGGCATAAAAGTAAACAATAAACCTCATCAATTGCTTTCGCGTGCACATATATGCACATACAATTATAAACTAAAGAACGTAATTGAACTGAGGCTTTTTTAATGTCTGTCTACACTATATACTACACTCACCTAGATCCAATAGATTTTTTTGTCAAGTCACTGTCACTTTGTACATTATTGTAACTGGTGCCAGCAGTATTTACTGCATTAATGGAATGTTCAGTGTCTGTTTCGGGCAGAGTTGGAAGCTCAGCCCTGTACACAAAAGCAGATTTTAATTGTGGTTTCTCTGTAGTTGCCGGTGCGGCTTTGACTGTTGACGGCATTGACGAAGTAGAATTTGTCGTTGCTGTTACGGAGCTAGTAATGGGAAGAATATGTTCATTTTTTTGTTTCGTTTGGCGACGTATGTAGATCGGTTTGTTGTGCTGCGGTTCTATATAAATCGCGCCGTCATTATCATCGTCATTGTGCACCGCAAGTGAATGTGACTTCATGTCGGTGGGTGGATAAGCACGTACACCCTGCAAATAACATTTTGAACCCAAGAAGAGCACGAACACAATAGCAATAACCGAAACGTTCGTTCGCATTGTTGTAGTTGTTAATTTTAATGTGAGTTTAACTTAATGGTGCTATCTCTAGTAAGGGGTGAATTTCCTTTTCAGTGCTTTCTTGCTTCCCTTTTATATTATTTTTTCACACTCACTTTTCTTTGCTTTGAATTTTTGTTGCGCTTTAAAAGCTTAAAACAACAAATAATGTGGTTGACTAAGGAATTTGTTTACAGCTCTTCTTAATATCCGGTTAGACGCACTGAGAGTTGTTTGCGTTTGGAAAATTATACCTGAAAGTAAGTCAGAAAATATTACAATAAATAATGGTTTGTTTTAAATTATAGCAAAATAGTAAAATGTAGTTTAGAAAATATCTTTAAGTTTATTATGCATCATTATTGTTATGCATTATGCACACCGGGAGTCTAGTTGTGTGTTAACCTCATCAAATGATGATAAAACGTGAAATATCTGGAAGTTATCAGTTATTTTTTGTACTTTTGATTAGCAAATGGAAACAATTTAAATATATAATATCCCGAGATAAGTAGGTTAAGTAGGATAGGATTCCAGATTGCGATAAGTTGAAGTATGTGTACGAAGCACTGACACAACTTTTGTTCGAGCAAGCTCTGTGTTATGATACTCTTTTCGTTTTATTCACGTACCTGCTTTTACATTAGAAAAGTTTGAAAAATTGACATAAAGATATCCAGATCCAGATAAATATCCCTTTGCTAGTAAAATGGCTGAAAGAATCTCTATAATATCTTAAGACCACTTCTTTCTACAACTCATAAACTCTATGGCTGGTCTAAGAGTTATGCAAATGATGAAAATATTTTTACGATCTTACGATCTTTTCGCTAATACTTTATATATCTGGGAAATCGGTACTTCTATTGAGTTCTAGTAAAGCTGAATCTGACACCCGGCAAACTCAAATCCCAGTATTCTCTATTAAAAACTTAATTACGAAGCGTTCACATACACAGCTTCCATTTTCGTTCTTTCGTAGGTTGTAGATCGAACGTCATCGAAAACCCATCCTTCAACTTAATTTAGTAATATATTTTTCATTTCGTTTCACAATCTTCTTGACTCGATATAAGTTAAATAGTTAAATAAATTTAGCATCTTATACAAGTTAATAGATCAGTATTTGAAGATAATAAAAATAGTTTGTTGTTGTAACGTTAGCATCGTCAGGAGGTAAAAATACTGAGCAAAACACCACTCAATAACTTAATAATTTTCTTTTTGCCATTTTGATCGACTTGGGGCCGTTGTGCATTGTGTTAGTGTTATGTATTGATATGTGAGCTATATGCTTTTAAATACTGTAATATGCAGCTTTATACTGTCATGTATTATTGATCTTTTGTTTCTTTTCCAGATAGTCAATGAATATTATAACAAGCTTATCCAAAAATACGGACGCCATAATATTTTCTACCGACTTTTGCGTTTTTCGTCGCTTTTCAAGGCTTTCGTCGCTTACGGTCCCCTCTGCTGATTGCCGATTTGATACTTGAGTGTAGTGTTTCATCCATTTTCACATACCGGATGAAAAAATGCTTTTTTCTCGTCGAAACGGCTACAGGCAGCACTCTGAATTATCAACACGTTGTTTTTGGTTAAAAATGAGCAAACGCGGCATCTATTTCGAACAGAATCTTTTGCTGGGCAAATGTTCAAGAGAAATACTACCTTCTGATATCGCTAAGATGTCAGCTACACCGCGCAACTTCACCTTTCAATCTTCTAATCTATTTTGTGCACATCGAGCGACATCAGCAGTCAGTCCGTAAAATCTCCTTTAAAGTCAGCAAATCACCGAAAATTTTGTTGTTTTCAAAGGAGAAGGGTTACTCTCTTAAAGCCCATTCTCGCTTCGAATGGTACTTTTTCCCATTAAAAAGGGATGCTTTATCAAAACATGTAATTCAGATTTTTTCATTGTTTTGAAAAGAAAAATAGTATCACTAAAACAATTCAAAGTAGTGGTCGGAATTTCAAGAGATTTTGGACGTCGAGTTTGGCTCACGTACGTCCATAATGCTAATTTGACATAAACAGCAACAAATTTGGATCACGTAGGGTTATTTTATGAACAGGACTATAATATATTTTTAATTTTTTGGAGTTTTTCATGAAAGTAAGTGAAGACTTGATTGTATTAGGCAAAGTGGTGCAGGATATTTAATGATCGATTATAATTTTTTTACTTGCATTTAATTTTCTTTTTTGTTGTTCGGGGTTTAATTATGAAAAATCTAGTTCAGCATACATATTGTTACGAAAATCACAAACCGGTAAAGTACGCCTGCAGCAAACTTGCCGAAATCTATGGCAGGAAAAATTCCTTTTTATGCGGTCATAAAAAGTAGCATTTGCAGTTGTCCATGAACGTAAAGATTGAAAAGAATTCCCGCGAAATCTTTAATGAAACTACGTCAGGAGCTCCAGCAGCAAGGGATTAGCAGGTATTACAGAATGGGATGCAGCATTTGTGATATTCGTTTCTATAAGAGGAACATTTCGGTTACGAAAAGTCATTTGTGATAGAGAGTTGTAATAGAGAGTTGTATACTGATAGTTGGAATAATAATATTCGAGACAAACAAGCGGTGAAGAGATAAGTTGTTTTAAATAATTGTAAGGACCATTGAGGTTGTAAACAAAATCTACGCTTTTCACAATCCAGCGATACGGATGTTGTCTGAAGGAAAAATACAAAACGCAGTTTTGGAACAACATTCACTTATGAGCTTTAAGGTACTTACTAAGAAAGTGATTGCATTTCTCTTAGAAGTTTTCTTTCTTGTTTATGCTGAAATTGCCAAGCTTGATGCACAAGTACGTATTTTTTCGAGAGTCAATGGCTGCACTTCATACAATATCATCACCTTATAATCTGTACACACAGAGAATTGGTTCATATATACGTGTTTTGTGGTTGTGCTGTTAGTTTCCTTGTTTTGGTGTGTCTTTTTGGTTTGTTCGGTATCCCTGTAAGCACGCAAATATTCGTTTGTGAATTTATAACACTTAAATGCGAATTTATGTATGCAGTGTTTTCTATAAGAGCTTTTATAACTACTTTGGAGTGCAAGTATTCAAAGAGTTTATTTGCATAGAGTACTTCATCATTTGCAAAGAATTTAATATGAATAATGATATAACCGAGAATGTTTGACGGATTAACATACTTGTTAAGATGGCTAAAGGCACTTTTTGCTCATTACTCATAAACCATAGCAGATAGAATTATAAAAATTGCCAAAAATACTGCGCTAGATACCCTTGAGTCTCCGCGCAAAAATAGAAGGAAATTTTTTCAACAAGAAATTTCCCCAATAAGAAAATTTCCCGACAATATTTTTCACAATAGGAGATTTTCCCCATAATAAATTTCGCCAACAATAAATTTCTCCAGTAAGCAACTTTTCCAATACGAAATTTCCCCGATAAGGAATTTCTCTGATAAGAAATTTTACCGACGGTAAGTTTCCCCAATAAGAAATTTTCCCGACGGTAAATTTTTCCTATAGGAAATTTTCCCGGTACGAAATTTTCGCGGTGGGATATTTTCCCGGTAGAAAATTTTGTGTACATAAAATTTTCCCGGTAGAAAATTTTCTCTACATAAAATTTTCCCAACATGAAAGTTTCCTAATAAGAAATTTTCGGGCTGAAAATTTTCCCAATTGCAAATGTTCCCGCTCGGGGATTCTCCCAATTCAAAATGCTTACAGCATAAGCTCAAAGAATGTCTGCTTTCGGGCTGTTTTACACGGTATTCCGTGGTAGGCTGTATTTCACGGTATTCCGTAAAAATAGAAAAAATCTGCCACGGCTACGTATTAAAATATAGTTATTTCCCTCTTTTTTAAGGTAAAGGTGGTGGATATAAAAGATTCAGCACAGACGAATATAATTTTCTTACTTGTTGTATATAATTTATTTTTTCCTTTCTAGTCTCTTGCAATCCGACTTATCTCTCCACTTGGCATTGTGCATATCATCCTTCTATCCGCAATTTCTTTTTGGATTTCGAATCAAACATCCACTACATTTACGTCTGTTTCTATCGCTGTCTTTTATACTTTCACCCAATACCGCACATACGAATTCTGTTATCGTAATACTTCGTTTCATTGTTGCTTGTTCCTCGCACACTTGTATATAAATTATAATAAATGAATTATTAATAAAATTGTATAAAATTTATAAAGAGCACAACGTTTGGCGTGCTCTGCCACCGAAGGCTAATTTTTATTTAATTTTTTCACTTGACAGCATTTGAGCATTTTAATCTCTCCAAATTCTTTTATTTGATACGCATATGAAGGTAAAAATATAGGCCACTATTTCGCCTGCCATAGTTAGTGTAAAAAGGACGATACTTATGACGAATTATATTTTCTAAACCATTTCATTCGTTACCAATATCAACACGATTGTTGAGAAAAAATAAATTTGCTGTGCATTACGATACTTAACTTGTCGCGTTTTACTGTTTGAAATTTCAGTGCTCTATTTTATTGGGCGTCACTGATTTGGCCCATTTTTAATATCAGCCTGCGTGCAAGAACTGCCAATGCTTTTGCCGAATTCTGACGCCTATATCGACATTTTTACCAAGAAAATGTTTAGCACAAATATTACACAGACAGACAGAGGAACATGCTTAAATCAGTACATGAATCGAGAATATATCTATATTCTTTATAAAGTCTCCGAAGCTTTCTTCTGGATGTTGTAAACATATTGATAAAATTACTCCTCGGTGGTGGATATAAAATTCATGTAATAATTGGAAAGTTAACCAAAAAAATGCAAAAATACGGGAATGACACTACTGCTCCTACTTATATTATGTAAGAGAATGTATTGGTCTGCAATGATTCGCGTTTGGAACACTTCAAAAATGTTGATTTAGGTGAAGCTATAACTACAACTCGATTGAATTTGTATTTGAGATTATAATAATATGGGGTATATGAGGGATATTAACAAGATGTGCACCGCTATCATTGAATTAAGACGAAAAACGCATTCGAATAGAATTAACTCATCCTAAAAGAAAATTGTATTTTTGTCCATTAGTGTGCATTTTGTAGCACAAAACTGTTGACTCACAGTTTGGCGTAATGACATTTAAAATAAAACAAGTAGTGAAATTATATTCATCTGTTTCGAATCTTTCATATTTCACGCCTTTTTTCTAAGAAGACACAAAAAAATACTGTATAATATTGTGTGGGCATGGCAGATTTTCTAATTTTTATGGAATAACGTGAAAATTTTTATTGTACCCCTTTTACAATTTATAAGTAGTGAACAAAACATCCAGATATCGGAGATGTTGCAAGACCACGAGATTGCAATACTACACAACTACAAAATTGCAAGAGCACGAGTTTGCAAGACTACATAACTCCAAAGAGGAAGAAGACCAGAAGATTGCTGGACCGCGTAACTACATAATTGCAGGACCACGAGATTGCAAGACAACGAGATAGTAAGACTACACAACTACAAAACTGAAATATTTGGCCCATTTTCAATACCGCAAGACTTTCAATGTTTTTGTTAAATTTGATACGGATACGGATTTTTGCTATCGGGAAAATTCTTACCGCTGACATTACACAGATAAGCAGAAAAACCGGTCGACAGATGCACGGATGGATACGTCCTAGTGGATTTCGAATTCGTAGAATATATATGCACTTCATAGGGTTTTTGAATCCTCCTTCTGGGAGTTGTGAAGCAGTTGACAAAATGAATATACGCCCATCTTTCGATGGTGATTATAATTAAAGTTAAATTAAAGAATTCTTAAAGGTTGTATTTTTCTTAATAAGATTGGAAAATAAATTTGTGACTTGAAACTCATAAACAAAAAAGGAAGCATTAGCAAGAGAAAGTAATGATTTTTTGTTGCTTTGTCACGTACATTATTACGGTGAAATTGTACCACTTACCCATCTCTCTCTCTCTCTCTCTCTCTCTCTCTCTCTCTCTCCCTCTCTCTCTCTCTCTCTTTCTCTCTTTTTGAACTTACAAATATAACATACACGTGTGTGCTTAATTTCAACTATCTTTGGAAGCCTTTAACAATTACGTGCATTGTTCGATTTTTTGCTTAAGTAAATGTCAAATGAAGAAAGAGAACAAAACAAAAGATAGAGCGAAAGGGAAAAGTGTACTCAATTAAATATGAAAATTCGAGGAACTTGAGTACCACAAGTATACATTCATTCATTCATCCTTTCATTCATTCATTCATTCATTCAAGTTTTTATAAGCGAAAGGTACAATAACAACTTCAATGCACACAATTGCCTTTGTGCTGACGATTGAAGAACATAAGCAATTACATGAAAATCCTATTGATTGTTGTCTATGTTGTTTTCGCTGCAGTTAAGTTCATTATTTTCTTGTTTTTTTTCCCTTTTTGTTGTTTATATCAGTTTTCCTCGTTTAAACGTATTCATGCAACGATTAAAAAGGAAACACAAAAGGAAATAACTTTATATCGTCGGTTGGCCGACGTTTTAACTATTTATGCTCAGGTTTTCCTTACTCATTAAATGTCTTCAGTTCACATACGTTATGCGTACTCATGTGTATATGTATAGCTATTCCCTTTATATATATGCATACTTTATTATATATGTAAGTGTACTTTATATGTGTATATATATACATATATAAGCGAACTTATCGGGAGAAATTCTTATGCGTTAAAATACATGCTCGACTCTAAAAATGTTTTACACATGTACGTTTATTGCTTATTGGTATGGCTAAACTGCATTTTATATATATCATTGATGTGCATCTAAGGAACTTTATCGTTAAATTTCCGTTGCATTGAAAGTGAAAGCCTTCAAGCGTAACCTTGAAGAAGTCGTTTGTTTCGTGTATATTCTTATGTTTGCTTCATTTCTTCGTAGCTGCTCAAGATTTCATTGGTTTTATATGTCGGTTTGTGTGTGTTATATCTACGGATTTCTTTGCAAGCTTAAGCATTGCGGTTTATTTTCTTTAAGATATATAGCGAAAACTACATATATCAGTGGATAGATCTCCATTTATTTTCTTTACTAAAGTTTTATTTCTTTATTTCTTTATATTTTTTATTTTTTTTTGAATTATTTTTTCCATTGTACGTTTGTGTTAACATAAGGAGTGATTTCTCAAAACTAACGAAATTCTCAGTACACGAAGCAAATCTAGAAGATATCTGTAGAAAAATGTATTGACACCAACTTACGTAAACCAAAGTTAGTTTAGAGACTTTAAGGAAGTGGTGTTAAAGTTTCTCACTGAGGTTATCGCAAGACGCTATGAAGCAACTGTAGTTGTTTTTTAAGCAGATAAAAATCGTTTTTATTTAAATGCAAGAAAATTTGCAACAATGTTTCTATTAAAAATTTCTTTTCAAAAACATAGAAAACTAAAGCTACTTCAAAACGCATGATTATTGAACGTTTTTTTATGTTTTTAACATAATTTTATAAGTGCATGAAACGAAAGATTTCGAAATAATTTTCTCGATACTATGATACTACGATACTATGATTTTAAAATTGGGCATAAATATTTGGCAGGATCGTCTGACAAATCCACAATTAACGCAAAAAGTTGTTCATTTCACACAATGCTTTGCATTTGTTTTTGTCATAACTTACGCAATTATGTATCACATTTCAAAATTTATGTGTTGTTCTTAGGAATAATTTGGTACAAAATAGTAGAACGTTTTCAATTCTGATTAATGAACGATTGTTGAGTGCCGTATAAATAGCATTTTACGCTAGACTTTGGAAATTGATGGGGGAAGAATTGCATGCTTGCATGAATGACGTAACGATTCCTCTTGATACGAGTATGCTATAGACGGACTTGGATAGTAAAATGTTGCAACATTATTTAGACCATATAAACCATATGATGCTTATATATAATTAAACTCAGACTAAGAGGTTTTTATGAGTTTTTAATACTCTGAAGTTTAATAATAAATTTAGCGACTTCAAAATAACTGACAAACTTGTGTCAAACTTGAGAGCATATTACAGAGAATTCTTATTATCGTAATAGTTCTAAAAAGAAAATTTAAAAGAAAAATATTAAAAATCGGAACAAGATGTTTGTCATATTTTAATGGGATTTTAGGGAAAACAAACACTGAAAATAAAAATAAAATTAAAAAAATTAAAATACTGCTAAACAATTCCATTAGAGTTCAGCGTAAAAGGCGGTTAAAACATTTGAGTGGCAAGAATGATCAGGCAATTTTTTAAAGTTCCCTAGACCTTACTGGGATATTATAAAGGTTTTACAAGCATAGAACCCGTATTCTTCTTAAAATTCTTTTTTTTTTAGTTATCATTTTAAATAGCGTTTTTTTGCTGCATTATATATATTTCAACTCACGGATTCTAGCAGAAATGTGTGAGTAATAATTATTTGAGTTTACTGGTCCAATCATTAGTTACGAGAAATGTAAAATACGTCTGCAGATTAATTGCGTGTGTGATAAAACTGATGATGTTTGCTCTTGTTTTAGCACAAAAATCATTTTGGAGAGCTGTGTTGTCAGTTTTGCTTTAGAAGACCAAATTTGACAAAACATGACAAAAACTCTCAGAACCAAAAGCATTCACATGCTGTTATGACAAGTGAGTGCACATAATGCTAGCATACGGCTGTAAATTAAATATGACGGACATGATGGAGAGGCAAAATGATTTTTTCTTAACAAATTTCTTGATATCTATCAAATAAAAGAGCTTAGCAGCGAGTAATGGAAATTTTAATAAAAATAAAAAGTGGAAAATAAATTTTTCTCAAAGTCAGTCACTTCTATATGACATAAAAGTTTTGGGCTTCTAGAAAAAACCAAATTTCTTAAATATTAAAATCCTGAACATCACAAGCTTTTACGTTTGTGTAGCAGTTATCGCAACTTTAGATAAAATTATAATTTCTAATTTTCGGTCCATTAAAATAAAAGCTTATTTAAATATATTTTTTTGTGCATTATTTTTTAATAAAGAAAAATTAATATAAATCTTATTTCATTCTACCTTCCGGAAAAGATTTTGTCAATAAATCGTTTCTTCTTAAATAAACAAAAACAACTACGAAAACTAAATTCTCTTTGAAGAGAGTTTTACAATTCTAAATTAGTATATTAGAATTGCGAAATATTTACTTTGGATCGGTGTTTATTTCGGATTTATTTGGCACTTTTGGGAAATAGTTATACCGAGTTTAAAATCAATATCTTTCTTTCTTTACAGTGGCGCCTTATGCGCCTTTTCTCAAAAATATTCGAGTTTTCGATCTGCTATTAATCGAAAGTTTTTACCTGTCGCACCAGCAAGGGATGAATTTTGTCTGTCTAAAAATCTATCTTCATTTTTGTAATCTAAAATGTCATGACGACAGATAACAGTCAGTTAACTTGCTGAGCGAACATTGTAAGGGCGATTCACGTGCTTTATGAAGTCTTCAATGCTTACTTCTGTATTAAGAAAATGTACTGTATTTCCCGCTAAATTTAGAAATATTTTTGTTCAATATTATATCTACAGGTTTGTTCTAATTTTTACTCGGTTGATAAATGTCGTTGAAGAATTCGATTCAATATGTACGGCTTGGCGTTAAAAATAGTTCAACCGAATCCATTTTCGATGGCGTTCGTTCTTGAGCCAAAACTCGTTAATGTACTAAATTTCATCAAAATATTTCAAAACTTTTGTTCTGTAGGTTGATCACAAAAATATAGGAACAGACATCAGATAGGCAGATTTAAAACGATTCAGAAAATAATTCTGAATCGACCGGTGTAATAGAAGGCTGGTCTCTCTTGAGCCCTTCTGGGCGTTACGTACATCTGCGCAAACTTTTAACGCCCTATACGACAAGTCGTTTAGAGAATTACTACGTTATGATGCAACTACAATTTTTTTTTCTTTTGAATTTTAAAATATTTATTAAAAATGTCTCTTTTTAATAAATATTTCTTTTAATTGTAAATCGATAATTGGCATAAATTGTTTAATTTTTAATAAATCTAATTTTGATTCTTTCGATGTTAAAACATTCCATACGTGCCATTATTCTTTTTGTTTGCGTACATTTTAAAATTCAATCTCCGAGATATTTATCCAAAAAAATATTGTTTTTCCTATTAACTCTTCTAAGTTTCTTGCAAAACTATTGCCGCTTTTATAAATGATTCGTTTTGCTTGTGTGTTGCCTACGAATAAATAACTTCTGCTTCTTCATCTATTTATAGTACACATGATTGCAGTCCTTTAGTTTTGATTGCTTTTGATATGTACAAAAATTGCGTATACGTAACGTCTAACAGTTTATATTAAAGAAATCTAAATATGTGCTAGTATAAGTAACTTTCTAACCTACAGAAAAAAAAAACAAAAAACGATGCATGTGTGTGTATGTGCTTGCGACATATATTTATATATTGCATTAAAAAGTCCGCAGTTCCTCGGCTTTCATCACCTCATTCTTACTATAAGAGAAACCTTTGTTACAGTTCGTGTATAAATGCTTTCGCATGCACAATTTTCTTAATGTTAATGCGTGTAAATGTGTTTGTCTTTGTTTTTATGCGTATAAGTGCGTTTATATATAATTCATGTGAGTTACATTAAATGCATCAAATTAAAATCATGCAAAGGTTTCTTTTTTAAATACGTCGCCCGCGTAATCAGAGAGTATATTAATTATTATAATCCGTTCGTAACACATGAAAAGATTAAAGTGTTGAATAATTCACACAATTTACAGCAGCAATAATCAATCAATGCCAGGTAAATCTGACGTTAAGGTGTCGCCATTAGATGCATAAGTGGCCTGCAAGAGATAGTACTGAATTTATGAGGAAACGAGCGTTTGAAAGCAAGTCTACATCATAAAAACGAGATATCAGATAATCTCTCAATTTATTATCTAAAGGACGCAGTAAATTTTAAAATTCACGTTAAGCTATAGATAATATATCCCTCAAAAAAAGGCCACAGCGGAATTTTTTTCGACAGTTTCTCTTTGGATGAAAGGAGAGGTTCTGGAATAATGGCATTTTACAAACTTATTAAGCGTATATTTAGTTACTAAGAAAAATTTATTTTGAATAAATATTCAAAAATACTAATTTCGCAGCCGTTCTCATGAGACATTCGCAGTTCAAGGACAACTGGTGCATATATAAATTTAAAAGGAAAAACATTTGATCTTAGGATTAGGACTTCGGATTTTTTTTGAAAATATCGATTTTCATGTGATTGGTGAGCATTTGAATGAAAAAATTCTTTAGCCAAAAAAACAAATTAGTAAAAAATGTGTAAATTAACTAATCGGGAAAAATGTATATATTTCTTTAGATAATATTATCTTAAATAAATTCTAAAAAATTCGGGTGAAAAGAACGCAATTTGAAAGAGTTACGTTATAGGGCGTTTTGAAAAACCACGTTTGGAGAAAAACGCTTATGAAGCTTTGGAAATTTTTCATTGTTTTTCTTGATTAGTCCGCAACCCCAGGATCGTAAAAATGACCTCACATTTTCAAATATTCTCCCTCATTGCTTTGTCACGAAGATTACATGTTCATAAACAGATCTTGTGCTGCCTATGTCGGAGGTAGAATCGCAAATTTTACACTTTACGTGTTGCGTAATGACAGAGAAAACGGAAGAAGAAAAATGTATGATTCTATAGCCGAATTCATGGTCAATTCCAACTTAAAATTTTATTCTTTTGATAGAACAACTCGCGTTTTCTCGAATGACTCATAGCCTCATATCTACTTCGCGATGACAAAGCTACGTTAGCATATTTTGGTTAGAACGTGCTTTGAAAACTGTCTCTCTAATTGGAGAATTTAGGAATCAACAGGCAAGAGAGCCGTAACCTCCCAATGAAGGTTCATTTGATACATGTAATCCTTTTGCAGCGCTTACGGAAAAGAGCAAAGTTTCATGGAACAAATTTGCTTTTTACACATACAAGAGATTTCTTTATATTGTTAAGAAAAGCACAATCTGTCTATGAAAAAAAGCATAATCTGGCATCTTTGCAGCTGTGAAAAAAGAAGAAGAAAAGTGTTGGCAGAAGTTTCTGGAAGTGAAAAGAAATAGTTCCTTTTTAATAAATTGTGAAAATCATCGAGATTGTAAATATTATTTCATAAACAGAGTAATTATAAATACAAAAACTACGCTTTTCGTGGTCTAGCGATACGGAAAAAGTATGATACAAAAGGCAGTTTTGTAATAATATTATAAATAACTTATAATTTCCAACGCGTGACATGCGTGTAAAACATTGACAGCAATGAAAACCAAAACAATTTATGCTCAATTTTTTCCTGAAATTTTGGATGAGAAGAACCACAAAATCAAATTGGACTGAGTTATCTGTCCAGATAGACCGATTATGCTGAAATCGATAACATTTTGAACCCCTCAGAAGTGCTCTTGTATTTGTTTCATATGAAACTATAGAATCGGTCTCTTTCCATTCTTCAATTAGTAAGAATAACGGTATCAAAGTTTCGGATTACGCATTAATTTTTCTTTTGCATGTCCTCATACAACTTAACGTATGTACCGACGTTATTAAAAATGTAAGTGCCACAGTTTAGTTGTGCAAGTAAAACAATACGTTTGCATAATAATCTTCTCTCTAAGCATACGAATGTTGAAACGCTAAACAATGTTTTCACACTTTAAACAACTTAAGGAGATGACAAGAGAATATTTAACGCAACACGCAGAAACTTACTGTGCAATATATGTTGTAGGGGTTAAAAACGTTTGTAACCGATATTTTTCAATAAGTTCGTAGATTGCTTACGGGTGAGACGATTATCAACATAGCTGAAGGTATGAAACCTTTTGAGTACTTTGTCACGCATCTAGAACGGGGATATCTATTTCAATGTCACAATCTTTGACTCTTCTATATGGGAAGCATTTAAACAAATTGTCATTCAATTAATCTCAAACAGACACATACAAATGAAAGGAAAATAAACTCTTCATATCTTTTGTCTGTCCGTCGCAAAGGCGTTTATAACCTGAAAAGCTAAAAAGAAGATTAAATTAAATTTTTGGAACTCATTTTGGAAATCAACCAAGCTTGGAAATTGATTAAATCGATCAGTTAGTGGAGTTCAAGAGGAAAAGAGAAAGGAAGCAAAAGAGAAAGCGAGGAATGAAGGAAGAGAGGAAGAAGGTACGCTTGCAACTTCAGAAGGTATACGCCCGATCAGTACGTGCAAGCTGTGGCGCTGATCATAGCTAAAGTATGGTCTACCAGAGTGGCATCGATAGGGCTAATGCGTTTGTCTTATGAGGGTTTTGGCCCTTCCGTAATTGTATCATCTCAATTTATTTATGGCTTCCAATGCTGTATTTGGTATACTTCATCGGTACAACCTATACTATTATGTAAGGCATAAAGACTATACTTCGGCATGGAAGAATCGAATATGAACGACACAGACTTATCTGACATGAGAAATAAATAAATGCAATGAGTGGTTAACGTGCCATTGTGCAAATATCTGATTTGATATATACGATATGTACTATGTACGATATGATACGAGTTTGATATATCGATTGAATGGATCTTCGTTCTATCTAGCGATCAATCATCGTGCACAAGTCGGCTATTAGTTTTTTCTTTTTGAGTTTGACAAACTTTGCTGCTGTGTGTAAGCGAGTCGAATCGTTATATACATGCTTCTACACATTGGCGTAATAAAAATAGTCCGTAAAGAAAGAACAACAGCAATCATTCTAATAGAAAAACATTTGCAGATATGTGTATGACATGAAAATTTCTTTCAGTGAACTTAAAGAAATAGAGAGCGTACGTACATTTGCTTACTGTGCATGTATTGAAATCCCCGTTACTTATGCCTGACTTCCAGAAATAATGTATAAAACATTCGCAATAAGTTTCTACATATCTGGGATAAATTTCTATTCATTTTACATAATATGAAAACAAGTCTTACCCGCCAAGCAATAATAAGTATGAATGAAAGGAAGCAAAAATTATATAATCACTACCAAAATAGAGAAAGCTTCCAAACACTTAACTTCTGAAAGTAATTGGCTTATTTTAATAATCACGCGTCATTACATCTACGAAGCATTCATTTATGCTTAAAAAAGCTTTCACGCAAGATTAATAAAACGTCGATATATATAAGCGTAGCAATTACAAAGCAAAAATTTACGGAAGATGAGCTTGCTGTGAAATTAGAACAAACGTATGTTGCTCTCTTAAAAAAAAAAAAAAACTTACACTTAACTTGGCATGAAGGCTTAGTACACGCGTAGACTTGACTTTGATTTGTTTTCCCCTGTCATCAGTATCAAACACAAAATATTAATATTTACAAAGTTAGAAAAATTAAAAGAAATAGTTTTTCTATGAGTCTTGTCTTATAATTTTTGATTGGTTGTTTTAAATTTTATTCGCGGTTGAAATGAATTGAACGATTTTTGAACTTTTAGGACGACTCCCAAGTGTTACAAAGTGAATATAACAGAATTTTTATAGAAGAGGTATAGAATTTTTATAACTTATTTAGTAAACAAACAAGTGTTTTTATAAAACTTAAAAGTCCACATCAGTCACAGGAGTGCTTCTAAATTTCCTCCTTTTGTTTCTAATGCTTCCATAAGATTAATACTTAACTTCAAGTTACATTTTATTGAAAATTGTAATTTTTCTTTTTTTTATTATTATTCTTTATATGTATTTATTATTGTGTTTGATTAATGTGACCATTTTTAATAATGAATTTTTGCTTTAAAGGCAATATTCATGTTAATTATAGTGTGCTCATAATTGCATGACATGCCTGAGTTTAAGGCTGCGGATGAATAGAGCGAAACATCATTTTTCTTTCCTTGACCTGAATTATTTTCTTTGATAAATTTATCATTTTGTTGTTGCGCTGTTTTTTACATTCGCTTAGCTTGCTACTGAATATATTTTTTTCTTTTTATGACTTTTTAGTGAAAAATGTTTATTTGTTTGTTTTTTCTTATCTTTACAAATCATTTATTTATCAAAGGTTTCCATTTAGTTTTTTGTCAGTTTTATTTACATCCAGCATATTCAAAGTATAAAGTGGGCTAGCAATGAGAACAAAAACTCTCTTTTATCGCTTATATATATGTACTTACAATTGCATACGCGTGAAAGAAGGAGGCGACCTTAACATGTGATGCAGTTAAGACATCTTTAAGATATTTAGAAAAGAATGCTTCTCATGAAATACTATTTTTTTTATAAAAACTTAAAAACCATTGACAAAATTAAGGAATAATGCAACATACGTACGTATATATATATATACACTTGAAGAGACCATATCTTTTTAGTTTTGTTTATTTTTATATATGAGCAGCAAAGCTTACAAACACTATTCACTTGAGATGGATTGTTTCATAATTTTAGATGTGATTTGATTTAAACACTAAAATATTATTCCAATTTATTCCTTATATTATAGCCATCGATATGATTGGCCATAAATTTAAAAATTATCAGACATGGAGAATTTTTATCAATGTATTCCATCTTTGGTTTTTTTGTACCATCAGGGTAATCGAATTTAATCAGTTTATTAGAAAAAATGTACATGAAAGTAAATACTCAAAAAAAAGACATTTGATTTTGTTTGTCAATTTAAGTTTATTACAAAAAATATAAAATAATTTATTCACAACAAATCTCAATGCACACAAATGAAGAGTTTAATCAATTTTGATGTTTCTATTTCAATATATGGCAGCTGTGCAATCGGATAACTATTTTAAAAACTAATTTAACAAGTTTAGATAAAAATATCAAAAACCTTTTAGCAAAAAAATGTATGTTGTTATAGTTAAAAGAACGCCAAGTAAGATCTTAAGGGACTAAGGTGTAGAAATTTATATTTCTCGACAAAACATTTATTATGATCAGAATTATCTTTTCGTTCGTATAGCTTGTAACGTGTGTATACAGCATGACTATGGTGATAAATTTATAGGGGCTTCACAGCGCGAACATTCAGATGAACAAAGTTACTTGGAAGCAACTAAAATGGCATTGCATGAAAAGCTTATAATATTACCATATACCCTATATAATACAGAGTTTAGACGATGAATGGGTGCACTGTTCTGAAAGTTTTATTCAATTCGTTCATATGTTCATAAAATTATAAACTTTCGTTAGAACCGAAGCCTAAATATTAGGGCTAAACTGACGCGGGGAATTCTGTTAATCCTAACATTACGCTTCAATAAAAACCAGTCTTTCTGTTGTTTCGAGAAAATGATGGATTGAACTCTTGACGAATTAATTGATATTTTCTGTTGCTTGGAATAATTAGTGAAGGTATTTACTGAAAATTTTTAAGTCACACAATGTATTTGGCCTTACAAGTTGCTAAACGAATAACAAAAAATTAGAACAACCAACGACCAACTAATGTGTTTTTATACTCAAAATCCATGAATGGTCATATATTCATGTAGTTAATTTGTTTGCAACCTCCAGCACGGAGCTTTAGAGACCTTATATAGTTTTTATAAGCGATTGAAGTATGTCCATCTGTCTGTCCATCTAGGTATTGCCTGTAGTAAGCATTTTTCTGGCAGATTTCGGCTTCAGAATTTGACAGAAAAATTGGAAGTTCTTGCACGCAACCTTGTATTGAAAATTGGCGAAATTGCTAAAATTATTCGCATGCCGCGCAACGTGAATAAAAATCATTTTTTTTTTCATTTAAAAGCAAAAGATAAGATTTCTTGTCGATTACTCATAAACCAGAACAGTAGATGTAATAGCAAACCACTTATATTCTAGAGGCGATGTTCTAGGTACCGGGGCAAAAATGGAAAAGGTCCCCATGTCCACCTAATTTCATCGAAATTTCATTTTTCATCGTAATATGTGTTACACCCAGATACAAGCTTCAGAAATCTCATAAAATATATACGTTCATGACTAGTGCGAAATTTAGAATTCATCTACGTATGTCCGGCCCTCAGTCTGTCTGCCAGTCTGTCTGTTAAATTGAAAATTGAAAATCATGAATGAAAATGTTAATAAATTGAAAAGGATCTGCATTTAATTGTTTATTGTATTATTTATTGTATGTTAGAAATGAAACGCATTGATAAAAAAGAGTTAAATTTAATGAAAGTAGGGTATCAAAATTTCGTTTTTATCGAGTTTTTGCTTTAGGACGAAGACGGTGGTGGGTATATAAATTTCGACCACCTTACCTGTGTTACTTGTTTTATATAATATTTTTATAATCTTAATTATAGAGTTTTTTGGCTTTCGTCGCTGCATCACTTTTTTTCCTGTTCTTTACGCCATAACAACTCTTTCGTTAGATTGTGTAAAAATCGTTTATTTGTTGTTTGTTGTAATAGAGAAATTTTTTCCACGCTATGCGTTAATACCCGGAAATACATCGCTAACACTCTTTAAATTTTTAGTCAACTGTTTTAATCTTTTTATTGTTATGATCTCCCCGAGATTTTACTCTTTTTTAAATGCTTGTTTATAATGTTGTCAAGGTTTATGCTCCTTTGTGTTGATAAACCTGTTTACAGGAAAGCTTTTAAGTGCATGAAAAGGTTTAAATATAGCGTAACCACCATGTGTTGGCTACAATTTTATAAGAAAAAGAATAAAATATGAAAAAGAGAAAAAAAATCTCGTCTAAGCAACAAGAAGAGGAAAAAGCAGCATAAATTATTTGATAGCAGACAACACTTGTAGTAACATAACACATAAAAAGCCCTCAAACCCCAAAGTACTTACGTGCATTAATAAAACTCTGCACATAGTTCCAAAAGCATAGTCGCTTAAGTAACTGTTTCCCTCTCTGTGCATACACACCGAGCCCCAATTTGCGATACTTTGATTTAATTTCCTTCATTTCAAAACTTCAAAGTCCTATCTTCGTTAAATATCCAACGATCTTCAACAGCGCATAGACATCATTTAACAAAAGATTTACGCGACCAGTCAAAATGACCAGTTTTGGCATTTCAATCCAATTCAAAATTCCTGCTTTATGTAGCATTTTCTTTCTGAAATGTTGTTATGAACTTTGTAGCTACGTAACTAAAGAATCGGTTTTATATATATATACTCGAAACGAACATCCTTTTTTTTTGATACGGATGCGCATACCAGTACCAGAGTCAAAATGTATGTTTCTATGCGATGAAATGACGTTGGAGTTGGTAAATGCTGAAACTCACTTTCGGAAAATTCCAGCACGAACGAAGAAAAATATGATGATGGTGATAATGGTAAACAAATGTGTGAGAGACGTTATGATTACGGGACAGTCATGATTACTATGCAATACATAATACATTTTAAGTTTTCTTCTTCTTCTTCTTCTTGAAGTATTCAGCAAATAACAACAGATAATTTGCTGTGTTGCCGTAAAAAAGTACAATTTAAGTCGTTCATAGAGTTTCGAAATTAAATGAAATTTTGTTGTGAGCACTAGAAAGGAACATTTGCGTAAATATTGAAAAATTCAAAAACAGATTCTTTAGTAAGAAAACTAAATAAGGATAAAAATATTATCCTGCTATTAGTTTTTTTTTCATCGTTATCACGTCAGGCTCAGAAAATGGCGAAAGGAGTGAAGTCTTCTGCGCATTTGAAAAATATAACCAACATACCTACGGAATGGGGACAATATAGATGAGTCGAATGATGGCGAATACAAAAACATGCATGTGAGAGGTATCCGATTGCCTTCTAGAACGGAGGACGAAGATGAAAGTGAAACACAATATCAACAAAGGGAACTAAGAGGGATATGTTGCCAAAAGACTATAAATTCAGAGTATCTTGAAGAACGTATCCTCGTCTTTAGCACACACGAAAAGAAATATTGTGAAGCGGGAGGTGAGTAACGTATTTTAATGACTAATTGACTATCATAGTTTAGAACATACAAGAACTTGAACAGAGTTAGAAGCCGCTCGAGACATACGCAAGTAAAAGTGAAGACATTCATTTCGCTTACAAAGGAAACACTTTGAGGTTTCAATTATTACGGAATAACAAGTGGGGACCAAAATTTTTCCCTTCAGTTATTAATAACCGTAACTTTACCGGGATGTTATGTTATATTTGTTCCAAAAAAAAAAAACAATATCGGTGGAACCGACTTTTTTGCGGAGAGACACATTCGCTTTAGTTTTAATTGTTTTCGACAAATAATAAATAAACACTGGAAACGCCACTAAGCACTTTTTCTGAAGGCCAGACATATTCTGATTGGTTTCGGTAGCAAAGAAATATTTAAACTGCTAATAAATCTAGTATTGATGGAGCATATATTTACATAAAGATTTTAGGTTTAGTTCCATGCAACTTAGTTAAAATTATCGTGTTATTATTAGTGGTTTTTCATTCATGATATCATAGATTATATCAGTTGAATGTCTCTTAATTGTTACAGTCGTTACAAGTAAGATTCAGCATTATTAGTGCTGCTTTAATACCACAGTATAGTCATTATTCCTAATTAGCTTCCTTACGCAGTTATATCAACTTCAAAATTGCATTACATTGTACGGGTAGAAATTAATGATGTAAACCAAGGCTTTTGTGTACTTTTCTATTTTAATACAAGTATGACCGTTTTTCATCAGCATCCTGGGCCAGTAAAAGTTTGCTCTCATGTGTCATTTTGTAACATAAATTCTTTGAATAAAATGAAAAAAAAGAAGAAATTCTGAGAATATGAAGAAAGTATATTTTACAAGTTTGCGGTGAAATATTAAATATACAGATTCTGTGTGTGATTGTGTGTATGAATGCAATGTTACGATACAAATGTTATTCAAGTTTGATGGTGAATCTCGAAACATTCTTAAGTATCAGGATATGATAACGTCGTACGGTTTCGTACGGTTTCGTACGGGTGTATAACCTAATGTCTCTTTAAGGCGGTTATATTGCCATGGATATGTACAGACGTACAACCAAAACCACACACGTAGAGAGTGCATAGGGCAAACTGAATTGGCAATGGAAGGTAAGTTGAACATTCTTACTCTTATATATACAGATATTGACTGCGTGCAGTTGTGTGAAGATAAGATACGGTCTTCTTTACCGATGACAAATACCTTCGGGGAGACTTGAGCCAGTTAAAATGCAGTAAGAAACATAGAAGTGCGGACAGTTGTGAATATCTCTAAGCAAGTTGTGCTAAGAGCAGCCGGAGCGCAAATTTTATAGAAGAATTTTTTCTTTATTTAGATAACAAGAGCAGAAGTTTATATGAACTAAATATGAATTTAAAGATCCTTGAACAAATGAAACTTACTCGTTACTGCATACATTCTTTTTCATATGCAATAGATACGAACGTACATGTTTACAAACGTGTGTATTTATGTTGTATTCATAAAATGCTCATATTTACCATTAGCAGAAATTATTCAAAACTTTCGTAAACTTTTCATTTGTTTTTTTTTTTTGACTAACTGGTTGACCTTAATTGTTCCGTGATTCTTCTTTTTTTTCAGCAAAAATTTTTGTTGCGCTAATAACTCTAATACAGTTGCATTAGCTGTGATAGCTGAAATTTGCCTTTAAGTAGTTTTTAATACAAACTGCATTACTTGCATTTTTTTTTCTTTTCTTTTTCTCTTGGCTAAAAGAGTCTTTCACTAAATCGGATTTGTGTGTACTTACGGTACACATTATTTTATTCTTTATGTGGCGATATTTCAGTTGAACATAATTTTAATGAGGGCCTTAGTGCACACTGTCGCAACTGTTCAATGTAGAGATTTAGTAATATATTTAATATATATTTAAAGTTTATTATTCTGACGATTAATAGTAGTCTTCACAGAATATGCTTTTTTTGTTTTTAACGGTTGATCAATTTAACCAATTTTCACTTTTTTTAATTTAAATCATATTTCAATGCTGGACATAGACAAAAACTGCTGGACACCTGTAAAAGCAAACTGTGCTACATATTAAGGAAATCAGTGCCAATGCAAAAAAAAATAAAAACAGAAAATCTGTTTGATTCGAGAAAATATACGAACAATAGCAATATCTTTTACAGACTGCATGTTTTTTTTTTCTATTGTAAACATCTCTCTATATGAAATACGTAGTGAAGTTCCAGATGGTCTCGCGCAAGTATTTACCCCGAGTTTCAAATCAATGGCTGCTAAGATATGTTTCAGTTTATTGATTATTGTTTGCTTTCTTGAGAGTGACCTTTAAATACTATACGCGACTTTATCTTATAAAACTACTAGTTTCGTGATAAGATATCAACAATTCTCCTTGTGAAGGCTAATTTCCTAAATCAGCCATTTTAGCGGGAAGGGAGGCGAGGGACAAGGGGGTTGGGCCAAAATGTGAATCGATCTTACCAAAATTTAGTGAAATTAATTTCTTTGTCACAAATCTTATTTTCTTCTCTGTAGTGTCGTCATAAGGTAGTAAAACTTAGATTTTGTGGTCATACTACTGTGGACAAAAAGTAATGAGACTGTATTTTTTTTAAATATCCTTGCGATGGTACCGATATGTACATTTTTTGGCGGATTAGTACGATTGTTGCGCGAACGACGGACTGGGGATTAAAGCTGAAGGTGTTAAAAAATTGTCCCACAGCATCCAAATTTTCCATATTATTTGCTTTGTTTGCGGTTTCTTCTGGAAATTGTGGAAAATGGCAGTTATTGTTTCAAGTGGCGACTTTTTGAAATGTTTTAAAGATAGTGAGTTGCAGATAAAATACGAAAACAATAGTAGACAAACGGATGCAAATCGTTCTCAAACGATCGGTATAATAAATTCCTACGGGTTTTATATAAATCCTGACAAGGGGCTCCTTAACTGTTTGCAGGATTTAGCATCACGTATGTTGTGTACGATATATGATTATTTGTGTAATTTATATGAAAACCGTATGCTAATTAGAGTTTAGTTTATGTAAAATTTATTGGTGAGATATTAAGATAATTTTGGCAATTCGTTTACAACACCTGAATATAGGCCGCTTTGTTGGGTAGTTCGTCGTATTTGCTCGTTCTTAGACATAAAATTTAAAAATAAATTTAATCGCTCTACAAATATTTTCTATAAAACTTAAAAAATGAAACCTATGTATAAAAATTATCTATTAGAAACTTTTTTTTTAATGAAAATCGTTCTCATTGACTAGCAAATAAAACATGAACTAAATCAGACTTCTTCAGCTGCAATAATTAGTACATCACGAAATAATTTATTACCGTTTCGTTAAGCTTTAAAGTTATAAGCAGAAAGCAGATCGGAAGTTTAGTGAAACTGACTCGATACTTTTTGGAGAGAAATTTAAAATTTCTGGTTATTAAAAATCGTGGCTACATGAGACCGATGATTAGAGATGGAAATGACGATAAAATTTATCATCTACATCAACCAGAAACAAATGAGAGGAATACTGAAATGACAACAATTTCAGCGCGTTTCTACCTTTATTTTTATTTATCTAAGCGTTAACGCCACATGTGTCAAATCCGTTTAAATATATTCTTTGCTTATTCACTACGGAAAAAGAGTTAATTATACACACATTCTTAATCAAAGGTACTGGCTCATCACCTATAAAGGACATAAAGTCTCGAAGCATATAAGAAATCAACAGTTGATATTTAACATTAACTTAAGCCATAGAGAACTGCTTTCGTAAAGCTATAAAACATGTAATGACAAAATAGTTCGTAAATGTTCTTATAAAAGAAAACACTTTGAACATTTTCCTGTCTTCAAATGCTCGTAATAGTGTGAGGAAACCTTCTTCTGTGATTTAGTAGTGTTTTTAAAACTATTCCTGTTTAAAAGGGTAAAAAAAAGGGAAACTTTTAAATGCCGAACAGATAATTTATACGCGGATACATAAAAAATCCAGAACTTTTCTAAGCCTGCTCCAGCTGTGCCTGAATAAATGTCCGAACTATTGGCAGAGGTTACTTTAAAAAAATTTCAAACTAAGAAATATTTCGAATCGGCTTCGTTAACATCTCTCAAAACAGTTGTCTTGAACACAACAACAAAATGTAGCGTGTTTCGGTATTAGTCAGCTGAATGGTAGGTGCGTACACTCTAGTTAATGTGGCCTTGCTCGTCGGCACAGACATAATTTATAGAGCATTCGTTATTCCTTTAGATGAACGGACAATTTTCTTGTTAATTTCGAAGAGACAATGAAAAATTCTAGACAAAGTCAACATCTTCCCTTTCCTACACTAAGATCATCCCTACTACGTCGAGGTAATTAAATTATACTGCCATCATTATTCGATATATATATTTAATATAATAATACTTAATAAATTATATTTATGTATTATTTATTTATCAATTTATTTATTTTTCATCTATTTATCATCAATCAAAAAGCAACAAAGTTTATTAGAGCAAAAATAAATTCAAATTGAAATTATAAAACACTTAAAATTATTTAACATTTTTAGTAGTCTATATATATATGTATACATATGTAAATATACACATTATTTTGCAAATAATAATGAAAAAGAAATAAAAAAAAAATAAAACTAATTACGAGCGATAAGGTAAATTCGCGCCACAAACAAAAACAAAATAGTTTTTGTGTTGCGAATCAAACAAAAACAAAGATCCGTTGATCACATTAACCATAGGGCTGATTAATAGATAGAGCATTAGTGGAGCAAACATACTGAATGATTGAACCTTTTGTTTTTGTGTAGTTTAATTTTTAGTATAAACTTATTAAAATGTTAAATATAAATATTTCTATTTTCAGTTCAAAAGTCTTGGCTTCGAGTGCATTCGGACGAATATTTTGGTAAGCTTTTCTTTTATTTATTTTTCTAGCTTTGCAATCAAATGCGGTGGAAAATGCACCACTATTATCACCTGAGGGTAAGAATCTCTTACATCGTTTTTAAAACCAAGCCACAGATATTCTATTAATTGTGTCATTATTAAATTCTTTCAAATCTTCGTTGGTATGTCAAACAATTTTTCCCATAATCTTTGTGGATTTAATTAATGTACCATAATGTGAAGAAATAGGAAACAGAGAAAGAGAGTCTTTTGGAACATTCTTTTGGTGAAATTCTTGGATTACTCTAGCCGTTGTTATTTGGGATGACGTTCTATAGCTGCACGCATGGAATTTTTTCCCGTCCTTCCTGTATTCAAAATCTGCTCCTCTTAATATTGAATTAACAATTTAATATCCCGACAAAAATTGTTATCTTTTTTGAAGCCAAGAAAAAAAGAATATGCTCCAGCAAAAAATTCCGCGATAATTTCTCTTTTTTGCTCTTTTTTTTACATCATGACAGAACGCCTTTTAAAAAATGTATGCCGAATTTTCCATCTAATTCTCATATGCCAAGTTATTTTTTTAAAACGAAAAAAAAAAAAAAAGCAAATAAAAACCACGGTGACTACGATTCAATAATAACACAAAGGGTGTCTATCGATATAGTTTTTACTGACGAACTTCGAGGGGTTTACAAAAATGAAAGTTTTCTCTGTGTATTTTTGCTACATGTTTGAAGGCTTTAGAAGATTTCCTACTGGTGCTAAAAAATATCAACCCTTTCATAAAACGCAAAAACATTCACATTTCGTTTGATTTCCAATCGATAATCGATTTGAAACTAGAATTCAGTAAAAATATTTATTTTTTATTAATTTCAAATTAGCCGCTGATAATGCCATTAGTTTTATATAATATCGCTCGTGATGTTTGCTACTTCCTTACTTTTCTTTTTTTCTTATTCTCAAATAAGTCCATTTTGTATAATGAACGTCAACACTAGACTCCTACACTTCCATAGCATTATTACCATAAATTTAAAAGTGTTTTATTAAAAGCCTTACATATATAAAACTGATAAATATGACCATTAATAATTCCTGTACAATATATACTATATATATATGCAAGGACTGTTACTATTTTATGTTTTTTTTATTATTGTTGTTGTTCAACAAAAGCCACTTATTTTTCTTTATTGTTGTCGTCCAATTCTAAAGTGTTTACTTTAAGCTTATTGTTGTAATATTGTTTCCGTTTTTCTTACAATTCTGTATTTTTCCCGGTAGAGTAAGTAGTTTGGACAAAGTTTAAGTTTTGCTTATGCATTGCAGCTGTGACAGTAACAATGGCATCATTGGTATACAGCAGTAATAGCTCATTATATTAAGGTAACCAAAAAAAAAAAGAAAAAATCCATTTATTATGGGGATTTATTTGATTGTCCTATTACAGCTTTTTGAACATAAAAGCATGTGCGTGGACCACATATATACATATACATACAAGAAAACAATAAATATGAACTCTTCGTTACTGGAAAGTATAATAAATTTTTCACTCCCTTTGTAAAGTTCAATAATTAACTTTATTTAATCAAGAGATCTATGTGCAATTCTTCATTTAATATTAGAGTACACAAGAATTTCACCTGAACAAAGCGTTTTTAAAAAAAATTTAAAAGATCACTTAAAATATTTGAAAGAATAGTTATTTATTAATATTAACTTATAAAAAAAAGAGTAATACTTTGGTTTAAAGTTCTTAAGAATAACAAAATATGAAGACTTGTTGAAACTATCGCTGTCTGTCTATCGTGCCACTTATTCAAATTTTTCCAAATTCTATAACTATTTATCACTATGAACATTACACTATTGTCTCCGGTAACAGTAGACGAATTCCTTTAATAAATTTTGGCATAGTTTTCCTCAATATGTTTGTTGTTTCATTTTTCTCATTGTTACTATGTGATCAATAAACAAGAAAGGAGGCAAAATACAACTCTTTTCGCAAAATTAAATTTCAATGTTTAGAATAAACTCGTTTTTGCTCGACACACGAAGACTAATAATTTGCACAAATATTTTATTTTATGTCTCATATGCTTTCGGAATCATTCGAGCTTCTTCTTCGTTGGAAAACGCTCTGGACAATAATTTTCATTCCAATTCATACAATCTACCTATGACATGTTTGATAAATGGACTAATGCACTCTCGCGATTGATGAATTTTTTATTTTTCGTATTCTAATCTTCTTGTCAGTTTTACTACTCAACGTGTCCAAGAACATTTAACAATATTCCTTCTTTTCTAATCGATGAACATTTTATATATATGTGCGTGTTTTAAAAAGCTTTCGTTATGTCCTCCGCCGATTTTTGTATTTTTCCTGGCTTTAATGTACCTCAATTTTTCACGTAGTTCCGATACGTAGGCAACTCCTATTTCGCTGACGAAAATGAAAATCAACTCAATTAGATTGTTGCTTTCCTCATCAGAACTCTCAGAGCAACAATTTATTATTATTATTATTATTATTATTATTTAAGGAATATATGACGCGAATATTTTGTGTTAAATATTATCGAACTATCTAAAAGGTATTATATATAAGGAAGCTCAGAGAGTGCGTCTGCCAGCTATATAAATATGAAACCAGAAACTGTTTTACAGCAAATATAGATCTCTTGTATGAGACTGATAGAAAATATCTCATTCAAAATATTGTCCATCGGTAGCTATATAGTTTTGCCAATTGTCTGGAAATTGGTGCATGTCATACTAAAAAAACTATTGCTCGTCTGAAGCAAATCACTCATTGATCTATGCTTTCACATTTTCATGAGATTCAAAGGGCTGCTCAACAAGTACTTGATCCATTGATGCAATCATGTTGTAATCGGGTACACTTGAACTCGATGAGTAATCCGCAAGGGCCAGCACTTTCCACTTAAGTGTTTTCAACTTGCCACCAATCAGTTCTGTTGTACGGATGAATGAACGCATGTCGTGTAAAACATGATGCATTTTTTTAAATTTGACTTTTGGTCGCCTTTTGAATAGCAAAGGATTTAAATCGATTATTTGCTTTTTGAACAGCAAAGCATTTAAATCGATTAAATGCTATTATTTGCGTTTTGTATCGACCATTCTCAAAATGGATTACTCTCTTCTGATACCATTAAACGGACAGAACCCTCTTCCTGTCAAAGAGATTCCGTCTTACGGACGATATGGATAGCACGCCTGGCTCTACTTATTAATTTATTATTAATTAATGTTGTAAACATTAACGTGAAACCATTTGTCAAAACTAAGCAAAAATTTAAACTCAAAAAAAAAAAATCAAAATTGTCTCATTAAAAACAGGAACTGAACAGGATAATTTCTGCATCAAAGGGGGAATTTTTATTCTTGTATTTGTTACAAATCATAAGTATCGGAACAAACGGTTGTACGCTTTTGCTTTCAAAAATAAAAGTTTTCTTAGTTTATGTCTGTTCGGTCGATTCATTCTCAATGGCTTCTTTTTAATACCAACCCGCATGCAAGAGCTTCTGCCGAATTTAAAGCTATTTTATTAATTTTTGTGATGAAGAGGATATTTGTCATCAATTTTACACGGGCGCGCCGACGAGTATATGGATGTATAGGTAGACTGACAGATAAATCAACAGCCAAACGAACAGGCAAACAGCCAGACATGGGCAGGCGAAAGAATGAGCTTTTTCAGATGGATTCTGAACCTGGTCTTGATCGAGAATGTATGCCTTACCTCCAGCCTTAGGTGTTGAATTTTTCAGGCTTTCTTGTGGCTTCCTTTTGGATGTTCCAATAGCTTCCCTCCTGGGTGTTGGAAACGTCTTAATAAAATAAATGCACCTTTACAAGTAATGATGATTATAAGAAGTATGTTTTAGATAAAGGGATGATTCTTCAAAGCAAAGACTTTATCTTCTACTGATCTACTCAACTTTTCACACTATGCCTTACTATTTTATTCTTCTTTTACCCGTTCGCCATGAGCTGCGATCATTACACTTCATGCGACCAATATTGTCAACAACTTGGCTGATTATCCTCGTTCTATACAAATATCTTCGTAATAATCGTGAACAGCAGTTTAAATAGGTCTGCCTGATTGCCTCTCATTATACGGTTGACTGAAATCATGATTCCGATTTAAAATTTTGTTTTTTCATAGGCTTTCTTGTCAGATCAAATATGAGGATAATGCATCTTTTGATTCATGTTAAGAAATAACTCTTTCTTTCATAACGTTTAGTGAAACATCCAAAAGACGTTACATAAACATAGTTATGTATAACTACGTATGTAATTCTGCCTACAAAGCTCTATCAATCGAGTATAGTTACATACGCACATACGCATGAATGGAGTTTCGCTCTAACTTTCAATTAAGTATCATACAGAAGCTAGTAGTAGGTATTAACAGGTTCGGTCCAAATTGAAGATATTTTTTTCTTTTTTTTTTAAACGCTTTGATGTTGAATGTGATTTATATCCTTTGAAATAAATTTAGCAATTTGTTCTTTGTTAATCGTAGTAAACGAGGTAAGACGCGCTTGCATCGTTCATTGCAATTTTTGTTTGTGTTTGACGTCGCTTCATCCACCTCTTGATTAATTGTTGTTAAACGAATTCTTAAGCATACCAACGTTTCATGCTCACAAAGTCAAACAAAATTTTTTACCTGGAAGCTGCTATTGCAGCATTTATATCCTTTAAAAAAAAATAAAATTTTTTTTATCTTTTCTAGCTTTGGATAAACATTTTTTTTTTTTAATGCAAATCATTGAAATTTTCTTAATTCGAATTTTTTCATTCATGCAGTCATTCGCATACTTATGCAATGCATTCAATCAGTTGTGATAGGTTTTCATAGCGATGCATTATTGTGCTTGTATCATCTGACTGTAATCCACACACTTTCATAAACTATCCTGACGTTACATATCGTTTGAAAGCAACATTTAAGTTAAAGCCCATAAGTATTTCTATTCATTACTCGGTAACTGAAATTTGCAAATGTTCTTAACACTGTCAGCTGGCATGTAGTTCGTATTCTCTCGAATTCCATGCGCTTAATGGATTTTTATTGAAGAAGCTTTTAAACACATTTCATTCTCTGATGGCTTCGTGATGATTTCGAAATGCGACTAAAGCTAAATGTTAACGTCTAGCTACTCATTCGATAACATGATTTTGTACTCTCGCTTAAACATAAATGAAAGGCTTAGAACTAATCCCTAAAAAAAAGGAAAAGCATTTTCTATTATATAAAATTATTTATTAAATTATTTAGAGCATATGACGTTAGTGGAATCATCGTTCAGATAAGTAGAAAAAAAAGAAATTGACATGAAAGTCAACAAATGTTAGCGCTAATCTAAATGGGATTCCGTTAAAACAAATTAAGTAAAAACGTGTGAATTTTTTTCATTTTTTATTTATAAAAAAAAACTTATTAATTTTTTCACAAAGACGGAGTAGTAATTTTCTGCGATAGCGTAGGCAAACGTACCCACGCTTGTTTGTGAAGCCTTTTCCATTATATGAAAGAAAACCATCTACCAAATCCTTTCGATTTGAAGTTTTCTGTAATTATTTCATTAAATCGAGCAAATTTAATAAAGAAAATATAATAATCTAAATATGTAATCTAACCGTAAAAGAGAGAGAGAGAGAGAAAGAAAATTACGTAAAATCGATACATAGTTTAAGGAGGTTTTGATATTTTCAGCGCAACCCATAAAATTAAACTGAAAATTGTATAAATTTAAGTTCCAGTTAACGGCAAATCTATTTCTTGACGTTCAGTTATGCTCTAAATGGCAGGGAATTTTTACTGCTAAATATGCTGCAGTTCGCAATTACTAAAGCTGACAGAACAAATGACAAAACACAGTTGATAATTACGATCATACGATTGATAAAATGATTTAAGAAAAATGTTGGGAATTTATTTGTGTGAAAAACTGGTTATTACAAAAGATGAAGAAAAAAGTATTGAGCGATAAGAGCATGCACTTGTGACCATAAATAATAACTTTTTTCCTCAAATAAATATAGTATACTGTCGCCTGTTATTTGTTGAATTAATTTTATGTCTCTCATCCACAACCAGCAAATGAGTATCAGTCGCAATATGTTAAAATTGCAAAATATTTGATTGAAAATGATTTAAATGCCTATTAAGATCCGCTTGAAATACATTAATCTAACCTGAAAGTTTACGTTGGAACTTTTAACAGGCTCTGTAGGGCTGCAGGGCTAGTTATTTGCTTTTCAATCAACTATAGTTTGCTAATTGTTAGTTAGATGATTGAAATTTCAATTAACTTATTTTGACTGACTTTTTCACATATTGCGTATGTTTTCTCACGACTAGAGTATCTCATTTAAAGAAATCTTATAATAAAATTTAACTTTCAGTTAGCGGATAAGTGAACGCCATGAATTAGATTTGGTTTGATAGAAACTTAAATTTATCTAGCTTTTAGTTAAATTTTTATTGAAAGCGACTCCAAAAAATTTACTTCTTTGGTAAGCTTTCAATTAATATAGAGTCATCTTTTTCGTGATGCAGATTTGGTAACTTCGTTTCGGTAACGTATGTAAATAAAACTGTCATCCACGGTTTTATATGTTTAGTATAGCCTTCGCAATTTTGCAATATGGATAACGTTGACGCTGAACGTGTTAAAGTAGTAAAAACTTATTACAAAACTGTTGCTTCTGTAATAGGTACTCTTACTCCATTTTAGGCAAAGTTGTGAAGAGGCAGACTTATTAATGCCCACACATCATCGAGACGCACGTTCGACCGTTCCTTCGAAAATATTTGTGCTGTTAGCTATAGTTACCAAAAGGGTTCGAAATTATCTATTGTGTGGTGCGCACAGCATTAGGCATTATAGTATTTTGCGTTTGGATTTCAATTTTTACAAAATTCAGCTAACACAAGAACTGAACCCGGCTAATCATGCAATGCGTAGAAAATAGATTGTTCGGGTACTCGAACGACACCCCTTGAATGTCAAAGTTTGCATCGAATTTTTTTCGAAATGAAGGCTCGATTTTTGTTATTTTTCGCAACTTTGGAAGAAGCAAGATTGTCGCATTTGTAGTAATGAAAATCCACAACTAATTATTGACATTGTCTAGAGATGTGATACTTCCGTACTATTTTGAAAATGACAGTAGTGCGACACATACCGTCAATTCTGATCACTACAGCCGCTTGATTAACATTTTTTGTCGTGAATTTGGAGATACGGATGTTGGGGATACGCGATTTCACGAGGACGGTGTCACATGCCACACAACACACACCATTTTGGCATTGTTGCACAAGGAATTCCCTGAACGTGTAATTTCACGTTTTAGTGATATGAATCGCCCTCCAACATCGTGCGATTTTTCAGCGTTGGACTAAGTAGGACTTAGAAAAAGAATCGCGAAAAAATTTTCAAACTCGACGTTTTTCAAACGAACATCCGTTAAATAATAGCTGAGTTATTGCCCGCTATGTACGGACAAGTCTTCGAAAATTATCTTAAAAAGAAACTGTCACCTGGAGAACATTTGAGTGATCTTGTATTCCACAAATAATGCCAAGGACAAAACAGTGTATTAAAAAAAAAACAGCGATCCAAATCTCAATCAGAATTGAGTTTCATTTACGCTTAGTACAAAACTACAAAATGGATGACCCTATATATGGAACACGGCCCCCGAATTAGTTAAAATCTTATGTACCAAAAAAAAAGAATAGTACAAACAAGCACTTATCATAGGTTTGGAAACAGCTACTTTTAGCGAAAAGCGATCTTTTATTTCCATTCAGTTATTTCCTGTTGTCTGTCCATCATGGTTTGCACAGCAATCAAAATTGTATACGTTTAGCTGTTTACACCCACCGGTGGGAGACTGAGGAGGAAAATTGCTACAGACGCTATTAATGCTTAGAAACGTGCAACGAATACACGTTGGTCAGCGTAAACAGTGAAAGCCAATTGTCTGCATCTCTCTGTCTATACGTATGCCTTCCTTTCGTATTTAAAATATCGCCTTTAGAAATTTCAAGTCGAAATCAAAATATCGGCATTAGAATTGGTATTTGGTTTAATACATCTTTTCTCCTGTTCCTTTCGATAGTTCAAGCGCGCAAAGCAACAACTCACTGTCCACATGAACTCCCAAAATCATGGAAATATTAATTTGAGGCCAATTTGTTCACAAAATCCAGGAATAATTGAACGAAATGTGAATACTAAGAGATTCGTCCTAAAGTGTATAAAGTTATTTTTGTTTATCCCACGCCGGATTGGATCGGACAATTTTTACGAATTGTCAGAATATAAAGCCATAATTAAAAAAACTTTATGAAAAATACTTGCAATTTTTGACCTCTCACAGCAACAGTGCATAGAAGTGGGTCTTTAGTAACCGAAATACTAAAGAAATGCGTAAATTTTGGATGGGATGGTACTATTTTTTGGATTCCCCTCCATATAAACTTTCTTACGAAGGATAACCCTGTGTAATAAAACAATCGGATATTATTCTGATTATTATGATCGAAATTGGTCCGCAATAGCGATTTGGCGTATAAATTTGTTGCGTTTGGTTGAAACCATTTCTTCTCGGATTCCTCATCGTACTAGAATGCTCAGCTAAATCTAACAGAAATTTCCTTTTATATTCAATACTTGTGTGGCTTTGTCACCATTAAGTAGAGTTATAGATAGACGGTAGTCAATTTTCTTATTTCATGAGATTAAACAGAAAAAACTTCCAAAATAAATTATTATTAGAAATTGTGATAGGAATCCTTTTGAGCTATTCATCGCAAATATTGTTCGTAATTTTTTAATAGTTTAAGCTCATCTATGTGGTGACTATGATGATGTATGGTTCATTGGAAAACTTTTTTTTTGATGTGTAGAACGTGAACTGAGTATAATTTGCTGGGTTAGTTAGTCTTACATGTTCGTCAATTTGAAATGAATCGCTGTTGTCACGCTTGCATGAAAATGTGTAATTTTAGCGCACATTTATAAACACTTGCATATACTTGTACACACACACATATATATACGTATATATATACGTACGTATCTGTGGATGATATTTCATATATAGAATATATGCATATATTTTTCATTTGTTGATTTTACATTAAATAATTTTGCACACATTTCAATAACGTTGCTGTGCATCTATCAGTTGAGCGAGCTTAACATAGCATAGCATTTGCATTTTAATTAATATAAAATCCATTTTGGTAATGTGAAAACATCTAATGACAACTATCAAATCCCACTAAATAATATTGTTTTGTTTACATTTCGTTTTGTGCAGTTGTGTAGTTCATGTATTCGTACTTGTTTATTTAGTGGTATTTAAACATCACAACACAATGTGTGTTCATACCACAAGTACAGATACATGCATGTTAACAATTCATAAACAAATATATATATATATATAAAAAAGAAAATCTCATAGTTTATCAATTTTGTAGAATGTATGTGTGTGTGTGCAGTCTGCGAAATGCGAAATAATTATTAGTGCATGTGCTTCTATATCTAGATGCATTCTTTAAACATGTGCCAATCTATTGTATTAAAATGCAATTTTCTATTAAGCATTCAAGTTCTTGATTAAGCAAAATATGCTTAAGACTTAAAGGCTTAATTCTTTAATTCTAAACAAAATTTATGTTTAATTCTTATTAAAAAGTGTTTGTCGAAAAAGATACTAAGATTCGTAAAATGATTTTAAAACATCGCAAGTTTTACTTATCTACTAAAACTGATCCCAAAAGGCATAACATATTTTTTAGTCCTGCAATATACGATCTCTATATACTGAACTCTTTGATTGCCCAAAAACCATTACAGTCTACAAAGCTCGACCATTAAATACCTTGCACCAGTTTACCTAATACAATTCTCCACTTACTTTCGTAAGAAACTACGAAAATTATAAATATATAACGGTGTTATCAAAAAGTAGACCTGTATCGTCCAAATTAAGTGGATATAGATTTTATGTCATACTACTTTTATGGATCAATTTTCATCATGAAATATTAAAAATCAGTGTTTTTTGTTATAAAAAAGCTTGCTTTTCATGGGCTAGAATCCAAAATGTAGAAATACATGGTTCAAATTTGGCCCAGTTAATATTTATGCCAGATTACTATCACGAAATCATTTTCACCATAAAATATTAAAAATTACATCTTTTTATCTTATAAAGGCTTATTTTTTATTTAAAAAAAGTTATATGAGAGATGGTTCAAAAAGTGATCCCATGCGATCTTAATTTTTCACATTTATTTTATACGCCAAAATACTAGATTCTACCAATTTTTTTTATATTTATTTCGATTCGTTACACAAACATTAGACGAAAAGAAAATGACTTCCTTCTATATAAGAAATATTTCATTTAACAAAATAGGTTAGGTTACAAATGAAGAAAATTTTGTTCACCTTAAGTGCTTCTGAGTGTTACATGCATCCGCACAAACTTATATCATGTACTCTAGGGTATAATAAAGTATGTAAATATGGTCGCTTATTTAAACTGTTGCGATCAGATATTGCCCGCATTGGAGGTATTGGCAATAAATTACTTTTGAAGCTACACAAAATATTTATTACTCCCTATCATGTCAACAACATGTAACTGAAATATGAAATTTTTGACTTAAAAAGTGTATTCGGTCGAGTTCACTTGCCGAAAAAGTTGGGCATACTTTCCTTTGTTTCCTTGTTTTCCATATGTAAGGCGGGGTCTTGTTAAAGAAAAGAGCAAACATTTTTCAATATGCTAAGCAGTGCAGCCTTATTATCCGTAGTTATGGTCTGATGATGCAAAGCATAAACTTTCTTTGCAGAATTTTACTGAAAGTACATTCTTTTTTATCACAATTTTCTCCCAACTTTAAAATAATCGCATTTAACTAAACGCCGATGCAGTACCTAAATCGAAACACTTAACTAATATTATCGTACATTTCCGTTGACTTTGTGCACATATTTTATGTATAATATACAATTATATAGCAGCGTACAGCAGCATGCATCAGTGTATAGCAGTATATAACATCAAAACAATGCAGTGCCACAGTTCGACAAAGTGGTAATACGAAATTAATAATGCTACGAATTTATTGAATGATGTATGATATATTGAGTTTTCTACAAGTCATCAAACATGTGTAGAAAGTTGAAAATTCCAGTCGATTAGTTAGTGAATCATTTCCTTATCGTAGAAAAACTGAAAGTCTTTAAAAAGCCTTTACCTTCAAAGTGAAAAATTTTTAGAAATTGATAAAAAAAAATTAATATTCACAATTTTGTTCTCGAATTCTAACAAACTTGAAAATGCCAGTAGATAATGGATTCGAGCAGTCGGATAAGGCCAAACCGGTTCGATTCCTAAAATAATTAGATCCCTTATCGCTTAAACGACTTCAATTTTTTTTATTTAAATATTATTATTAGGTAGAGTAAAAATTTCGTAGCGTTTTTTCATGAAAATTCTAATACATTTTTCTCACATTTTAAAAGATTTTTATTAATCCAAATATATGTCATTTTGATTTATATAATTTAGCATTTTTCTAGCAATCACTCCAGGGAGTTCTAAACGAGAAACCTCGAAATGTTTTCTTTACCATATATGCCTCTCTGCACGAGTTGTTTGAATATAATTTCTTTTTTTTTTTTTTTTTAATAGAAAATTGAATTTCAATGGTTTATACATTTTTAGAAAACGTTAACGGCAACATATACACAAAAAATATATATATATGTGACAGTAACACTCTCATAGCAATTCAATGCAATATTATTTGTTAATAGAAGTCATGCTGTGATTGAAAAAATCTATGCAAGTTCGGTGTATTCAATAAATTCGAAATATGAGGGTCCTTAATAACAGTATATAAAATTGAGTGTGGGCCTATATATTGATAATCTTTTTTTCACGCAATGTTTATAGTCGTTTTCCGTTTCCATTCTACTTTCAAATGATGCTATACTCGATTTAATGTTAAATAACTGAAAAATTGTGCTTGCTTGCCTTCGTACACACTGCTATGTATCGACATATTCATAAGCAACTATGTAATCATATATGTGGAGATATAAGCTGGGATGAGGATAGGTACTTACATAGGGAGACGAATATATATTATGCATTGTTATGAATTTGGTTTAAAATGTTTATACTACGATTAGAAAATGTTTGCATAATAAAAACTAACCAACAAACTGATGATATGAACTGTTACTGATTGGCCCCTGGTATATAGTGCACGTTTTCATGGAGCCTGTAATATATACGATTGCATATGCTATCTTCCTAACAATTTGGCAGTTGATCAAAAACATTTAACATTTTTTTTGATGATTTTTTCCTCCACTTTTGCAATTTAATGTAATTGAAATTATTGAAATTGTTTCAGCACACAAAGCACTTTCAACTATATTTGTTAGAAGAAGTACGTAAGATTTTTTTATGTTTGCTACATATATATACGTGTGCGTATATATATATATATATATGTATATTAAGTACAAATAAATATTAAAAAATTTCATTTTTTTACGTATTTATGCAAATTTGTATATACGCAACTAAAATGAGGATAAGTATGATTTGGAAAATGGAGAAAACACATATTAAGAAATTGTCTACAAAAAAAAAAAAAAAATACAAACCCTGAACGTATTCTGGGATGTATTACGTGCGAATTTCTGCTTACCATGAAAATGACTTGAATGTTCGAATTAACTGAAAAAGTACGATCGCGTCGAAAAATCTGCAAAATTCATAATTTCGTAAAAGTGACAACGCCAGATTAGTTGGTTTATCTATATGATACACTGTGGACAAAACGTAATGAGAACGTATTTTTTTAAAATATTCGCGCTATGATATCGATGTGGATATTTTATTAGTAGCACTGTTGAGAACGATTTTCATAAATTCGAAACAAACATTTAATAATAGCAACGTTATTTTTTGAGTTTAAACAATCTTGTTGTCAGCCATTTAAGCCTAATAAGGAGAGAACAGTAATTTGTCATTAAAAATTAGTTTGTTATTATTCAAAATATTTTCCTTTATAATCTGTACACTTTTGCATACAACCGACCCATTTATCATAGAATTTTCTCCATTCCGTTGGAGACACTTACAAAATATACATTTTGAACGCACGTTGACTGACAAATCAATGATATATGGCAGATGGCCAATTAATTCGACTTTTTAGATCTTGAATTAGTCGGTCGTGTGAGAGAAAAATTTTAGAGCTCGCATTGTCTGATTTCTTGTTTTACCAAAGACACCCAATTAGTTGCGCACCCTTCAGAATTAACCGTTTTACGTTTCTCTGGAGACACTTTTGCTGCATAACCAGTTCTTTTGAAAAAATAGCCGAGTATTTGTTTCGATGTGTTTCGAGCACGAACAACTTTTGGGGGCTTCGGTTTAATCCTGAAACACCGATAAAACAGATTACTATTTACTTTTTTGCTTATACACGTGAATCCACGATTCGTTATCGGTTAAAATCTTATATATGTCTTTTGATATTTCGTAATTATACTTCTTAAGAATTTATCTCCACTAATAGACATGAGCATTTGTTTGGGATTTTCTCGCGTTACATGGGTGCAGACCAAATATTCTTTATATATTTTATTAATACTGGTAGAATCAACGCCTAAGATTGTCTCAACCTCATGGAATGTGTTATGTCGATTTTGTAACATATTATCAGTTTTGCTTTCTCCGGTGAGCGAACGCCGATCACAATTAAACTCTTTATAGCAAAGTGTCATAATGGGGTCTTCATCGCCCAAAATTGCCTCGATAATCGAAATTGAAAACCATAATAAATTATCAGATGAAAATATTCATGAAGTAATTCTGACAAAATGTTTTCAGGAAGTTAATGGTTAAAAATGCGACTTTCCCTTAAAAATATTGCAAATATAGAAAAGAAGTGGCATACGTATAAGGAACCCTGAATAACTGGTCAATCAATCACTGGTAAATCAATCAATTTGAATCTCCAAGGCAATGCATATTAAGAACAAAAGGCGAAACGAAAGGCGAAATATTCTTTTAGTGAATTGAGACTTGACAATTAAATTCTTCATTTTTTGTGCTTTTTTTTTCTTAAACATGGATTTTACTATAATAAGAAGCATTGAATGTTCAATAGTACAGTCATGCTAATCATGTTTATTTAAGTTTGTCATAATTGCCTGATTTGCGAATCATCACTTGTTTTATGTCGATTCACTTTGTTTGATCGTGAATAAATGGAATAATAAATGGCTTTAGAGTCATTATATCTGAGCCATATTATGATGTCTTCGAAAGCTGACAGTACGCAAATGATTAAAAACATCAAATTAGTTGTGATTTTCATTGTGAGGATCCTATTAGCCTATATTCGGGGTCGGCTCGCCGGATCCCAGAAGTCACTTACCTTTAGCTAACTTTAATGACATCAAAAGGAAACCTCGATCTCCAATAGAGTTTCCCCCTTGGCAATATTCAACTAAATACTACGATTTACTGCTTAAGGCAGCAAACTGCATTACTTACGAAGTATAAAGAGGGACAGTGCGGACGAAAACAAGAGTGCAACTTTGATCCTTACAACATCAAGTAATAATGCGCGAAAACTTTAGTAAATGATTATGCAGCTGAAACTACTAAATGACTAAATAGTGGCAAAATCTGGATTAATGCCACGTAAGATGATACTTTTTTTTAAATAGAATTAGCAAATAATCGTTTGGCGTGAGCTGCTCTAACCTGCTTAGGCGATTGATTCCAACCTCTCGTGTCAGCAAGTAATGCTGCGACAACGCCAAATTAAGACAAACCAGATTGATTAACGGCGAAGGCGAAGGCGTCGTTTTTCGTCACCACAATACCAAACTATACATTTTCAACGTCTTGGCAGATATCTCTGTCCGATTATTGTTTGTTTTGTTGTTTGCCGAAGTGTCTTAATGGTGCAAACCTGACTTCAACAGAGCAGTCCCTAAAGTGAGAACTAAAAAAAAGGTCACATATTTGCTTTAAAAAAGTTCATTTAAAATATAAGAAAAATATGTTTTTGAATTTTGATGAAAAAAATAGCACGAAGTCTTTCTCTCAGTTAATACTATCCACAAATGCAATGCAATTGCTACAGATGTGATTTATTTCCTCATAACATTTTGCTTGCCCTCAGGCGCATAGCCTGTCTTAGCTACTCTGTCAACTTTAGTTTTTTTTTTCATTTTGCAATTCTCGTTGTACTTTATCGAAGCTGGCTAAGGTTTTAAGTAAAAGCCAACCGAGGAGTTTTTTAAATTATGCATCAATGTTTCTTTCATTCTTTTATTTTCTTTTAATCTTAATCGAGTCGACGTTTTCCTAAGTGAGATTTGCCGCTTTAGCCAAAATTTTTAAAAGTTGCGGAGATAAAATGACCAGTCATTGCTGGCAATCTGTGATTTAGCTAATGCAATAGAGTTAAACACAGAAATATTGCGACCTTAATGAAGGAGTTGTAGCCTAAATGTCTTTGAATATAATTACGCTTAAAGGAAAAAAAAATCAAGAAAAATAAAGAAAATTATCGGCTTGCAAAAAAGTAAACCAAGTTTCTTCAGCATCTGCAAGTATCTTCTTACGGATTAAGTGCTTAGGTTAGATTGGAAAAGGTATGTTTGGTCAATTTTTTACGTGCTTTGTGTGGATAGTAACAAACAAAAAGTGACCACTGAACTGTACTGATTACAAACGAATCATTCGAGATTGTTTGTAACAAACTTGTATTGAAACAAAACGCGTATAACTGACCGCATACCTGTAAGAAACAGGTAAATATAGAATGGAAGAGAAAAGAGAGCAAAAAAAAAATTCGGTCACGCAGCCACAAGGGAAAAGAAGAAGCAATCATGATAAAAATGAAGTGAGTGTTGTAGAATAAAATCGAAAGCTCAGAGATGATGAGTTGCGGTTGTTAGTCAGTCGGTCAATCGATTAGTCGACTTTGTGACTGCGACAAAACCGTATACATTGGCCTACTTTTCAAAGCTAGGTGTGTGTGTGTGTACAATTGAACAGCTCTTACGCACACCATGACGTTTTTAAACTCTGGGTTTTCATATTTAAACCAATAAAGTTTCACACCAAAAATTGACAAAAAAATAAAAATAAAGCAAATAAATATATAACAAAACAAAAGAAAAAAAAAATAAATAAATAAATAAACGCGTAGCTGTGCATATGTAGGGGAACGAAATGAAAAGTTTAGATACCGTGACCGCATGTGCGCTGCTTTTATTTTGTGCATTTCGAAGCTACATTTACACATTTGGCACATGTTTCTGCGTAATGAAAGAGAAAGAAAAGAAATCTGCATGCAAAAATATGTGGGAATGTCACATAGTGATGCACGCAGACCGTGGCTTGAATTCCAATGATGACAAATAGAATTTGAAGGCGTTTTCTCCATACATATAAGTGAGAATATTTCTTTTTTCAGAAGACTAGCTTTTGCTTTTCGTTTATGCGGTTGATTTCAAGTTTATGTTACTTTCACATCGATTAAGATGTGTGTGCTTTTCCATATAAACATAAAAGTGTTTTTGTTAAAGCGTGCGGCTTCTGATTTCTGATTTAGATTAATGTCATTTTGCTGCCATCAAATGTTTTCTCATAACACAAAGACAGGTTACAAAGAAAATGTTTTTACGGTTTATTTAGATACAAAAAGCACTTTGCACTAAAATTTCAGATACAATTTAATTGTCGTTTCACAGTTGAGTTTGCTTCATCATTCTTTAGATAATAAAACAACAAATTCAGTTATTTTGCTGGTCATCGCTTAACGTCTTTTGTGTTTAGTTTGTTCTACTTTTCCCATTCATAGCCGTTAAAAGTCATCTCTGACAGCTTCGAGTATGGTCTTCACTTTTTTTTTTTGCTAATATTATACATTATTAGTGACTTTACACAATCACGTACATGATTACAAACTCACATATTTACGTTTGCATGTTTACATTTGTATTCATTACTAGCAGTCAATTTTCTTTCCTATTCATCGCGTAGAAGACGCGATGCGTTGACTATAATATGATTATGACTATGATATGATTTTTCTTTGTTCAGTCATTTATTTTTGTATGCATTACCGATAGTAGTAGAAGCAGTAGTAGTATTAGTAGTTGTAGTTGAAGCTACTATTAGCTTTATAAGCGTTATATGTATCCTTGAAAAATTCATCTTTCATATGCACGTAAATCCACTTCGAAATTCAATTTCTTCAAGAGTCTTGGTCAACGACGAGACTATGTTCCATTTCCATGGTAGACAATTAATGACTGCTGTCAAATAACGAAACTAAAACCTCGAATCTCTTACCTCTACGTGGTCCAACCTACAAATATCAAATATTAATACATGAATTGATGCCTGGCGACAAATATTTTTCGGATTATAGGACGAAAGCTTAGGAGTTGTACTTCTATTTAGAAGACTTCCCTTCCCGACAGGTCGACTACTATTTAGGTCATAATAACACTGTTCATCAGTAGTTACCAACGACTGCTTGAAGTAGTTGTTAAAAAGGGTGCACTATGCTGCAGGTATATAGTGGCGGTGTCTAAGCACACAATAACCCTTCAAATTAGAAGGGAAAGCTCGCTTCCGTGAAGTATAGAAAATCTATAATGAATAATTAAATCCGCGGGGATTAGATTGCCCAAATGGAGAAGCTCCTTGTATTATGTTGACCGCGTCAGCAAACTTGGTGAATTGCTTGTTGCCTGACGCTCCGCTGAGGTCCTTCGGGGAGTATTGTGGTGATTGTGTGAGTAGCTGGAGAGAAACATCCTCTTACTAGAAGGCAACACTGAACTATACCCAATGAATATTTGTTCTGGAACCTCGCGCCCAGTTGAAACCTATCGTTTTCTAAAAATAGTCCAATACTTTAGTGCATTTGAGATTAATCGTTCATAAGCAAATGCTCACGTAAACCCAAACAGGGATATGCGCTTTACTAATTGTGTTCGGAGATTCACATCGGCAATACAAGACATAATACAGCATTCACATCATGTCAGTCCTTTTGATCTAGGCGAGGTTTATCTAAAATCTGCCTTTCTGTTTTTGAATCATCCATTCGGTTGCACTGCAACTTTATAATCAAACGCAACAGTGCGAATGACCGTTCTCAAGTATCAAACCAACACTTTTTTTATATGACTCATGACGCTGGGCATATTTCCAGCACGTGTATAAAAATGACAATGCTTGGAAGAAAGTGTATAAAGATTGGAGCTACAGCCTTGGAGATGTATGTTCGATTAAGTGTTTTAACTTTACCGAGAGAACATGCGGGCATACTCTCATCGCAATTACTGACAGCTCTTGTAGTCGAAAAAGACAAGTCGTGGCGTAGACTTTGTAAAAACCGTGAAGACAATGTCGATAAAACAGAAGCGATGCGATCCTGCCTTGCACTCTTAAGCTACCATTATTCTAATCTACAGATTTTCATGCCGCACAGCTATAAACAAAAGAAAGTCTCTTTAATCTACCTCTTTCGTTTCTGCGGTGTGGCACTGGTCGGAGCGGAACGGCAACGACAGGTATTCTGTAGATGAAAATCTACGTAACGTTACTTCTTCCATAATGAAAACACGAAATACTTTTAACCTATCATAGGCAAAGTATAGTTACATTTCGTATCTAAAATAAAAACTAAACAGTGTTGATCAGAAGGAGTAACGTCTGCTGATCACAGCGGGGAAGAAAACACAATTCAGGTTAATACTGCTAAGTTGTCCTGAGCGAGTTTTTCTATATGGAACTGAATGGTAGCATTCCCCAACAATGATTTCATCCGTTTGGAAAAAACGGTAATACGCCACATACTCCTGACTCCCAAACGGTTTCGTAATATTCAGGTTTATCGTTCATGTTGACGATAATACAACCTTTGTTCATCGCTCATAAGGGACGAACTTAAAAATTAAGTAGGAAAAGTAAAGTTTCCCTCAAATGATGGGAATTTGTCTCGTAAAATGACATTTTCCATCGAGAACGATGCGTCCAAAAATTGACTATTGTTTCGATAGGGCCATGTTGACAATTCTACAAACTTGTTCTGTGACGTCGACGTTTGTTCATTTCCACTTCCAGATACCGCTGAACCCATCTATTGGAAAACGGATTGAACTAATTTTTACTCCCAATACTTTATATCACTTTGAATCATGAATCCAAAAAAAGTGTTTCCTAGTTCATGAAGTATTTTTATTGAGGGCAACGGAGTTTCCTCCTGAGCAAGTATATGAAATCTTTCTTAGGCATCTTCCTTTGCTCTTGAGCTCTTTTCATCTTTGTATTATTATGTGCACAGTCACAAAAGGTTCTTATGGATATGTCAGAAATCCTTACAATAATTTGATTTGTGAATAAAGCGATATGAACAGAATTCATTACTATGTAGTTAAATTAATCATAAAATTTTCATCGACTATACTAACAATTTCACATAATCATTAAATAACAAAAGTCAATGAAGTCGAAGATTTAATTAATCTAATCAACGAACACATCACATCGGCGTGTCTACTACGTCTGCGAAGACAGACATGATTATTTAATAGCCACGAAGATTTAATACTTGCAACTTAATTAACTTGATCCATGACCACAGACAGTAATTTCAAATCTTACGTTTAGCTTAGTTTTAAGTTAGCTACAATTTAGATATAAGTATTAAAATGAAAAAATATATATTTCCTTTTCTACGGAAATTTAATTAAAGAAACGTTAAACTTTCAAGTAATACAAGCACTACGTTCTTGAGACGCTCAACGTTGTAACAGTTTTAAAGAAATACTTTGTATGCTACAAAAAGAATAAATAAAAAAATTTATTTTTTTTTAAATTTATATATTTAAAAATAAATGCAGATGACAACGCCCTGCAACAAATTTCGAATAATTTATTTAAGATTTTTCATTTATATTACTAACTACAGTCTAACTGTGAAAATTATTAAGGAGTTACATGGATTTTGAAATTTCAAAAAAATTTATTTGTTTTCATTTATTTATCTAATAGTATAAGATTTGTAGGATTTTCTAAGAGAGGAAGCCTTTGAAAATTCATTGAATTCGGAGCTAGCAGAATCAAAACTTAATCGTTTTTTCACAAAACTCTAATTTTGAAATAATTATGTTTCTTCAAAAACAAATACATCGATCTTATAAAAATTTTCTTCTTTTTTTTTTCTTGTTTTTGTACTGCAGTTTTCGAAAACTTTTTTTCGCAAATATTTATATGAAAACTTCTTATAACAATCAGCTAATATTTTATAGGAATAATGTGGAGAAACAGTTGAAAATAGGTTTTTTCCCCCTCTAAATTCATGTAACTCCTTAAGGGAAACTTAATGTGATTATTTTGGAAATATAACTTCGAGATCTTATAGTGTGTATATATTTCATTTGTATAAGATTCTGTATGGAAATTATTTATTCATAAATATTTAGGCAGAAATCTGAAACTTCCCACATGTTCTTCTAGTTTATACACCCAGATGTCATATAAAAATTATCTGCCGAGAATATGAAAAAAATTAAAAGAAACTTACAAAGAGCAAACGATTCGAGATATATTCATTAGCAATTTGCAAAATGTAATAGGATCGAAAGCAGAGAATTTATCTCCTCCTATTTTCAAAGATTTGTTCGCAATTGTATATTCAAACTTGCATTCTGACATTCTGACATTTGATGTGCAATTTGCACAGCGATACTCAATCATTAGTTCTTTTGTTAAATTTGAATAATATATGTCTTTAAGGCATAGTTTAACTTGTGAACTTTCATGGATTATTAAGCCTAACAGGAGAATAATTATAATAAATCGATCAATCAATCTGTCGCGTTTTAATGCGTATACATTATAACTGTTCACAAATACATCATCAGACATAATATTTATATAGACGTATATGTTTCGAATGAGGAAACAATCTCCAATCAGGAAACCATGATGTTAATTACAGTAATCACTAGCAATCACAATTTGTCATATATTTATTAAATTCCTTTACTTATTATATTTACATAAGTAGACTTGTAAGCAATATTTAATAATAATAAACGAATATATACTTATGTGATTGAAATGATTTAAAATAATGACTTATTGAAGATATTTATTGATTACAAGAGTCTCTCTCTTGTGGAAGCGAACAGAAGAGATTGACTAGCAATGCGGTTAATGTGTTAATCTCTTGGATATTTGGGTCCTATTGGAGACTTAGGAAATTAAGTGAGAAGATTATTATACACTACCGAATCTTGGTCTTTTAACGAGTTAGTGGATTTTGTTGCTTTCAAACTTTATTCTTTCATTCGTTGCACATACGCTACATCTATTAAACAGTTATTCTCACTCTTTGCATTCTGTAATATTTTTATGGTTAAGCTTTTTATAATTTCAGTTACGTTATGTTTGCTCGTTGCATTATATAATTAAAGAAGTTTTCGCAAAAGAAAAGAAAGTCTAACTAACGATAGAATAAAACTTCAAAACTATTAACTCATTTTTTATCATTAATTTTCTTACCGTAAAAAGTGCTTGAGCTTCGCTCAAACATATTCGCACATCATGGTCTGTTTCTCGCGTACTTCTTCTCAAAATATATATGTGCAAGTTTTACCTTTTTTGCACAGAAGCATAAATGTATATATATATACATAAATATTTGTGTGTTTATATATAAGTCTGTATGTATGTATGTATATAAAATCTTGTATTCTCTCCTTTCTTGGTTGCTATTGCTGTTGTTGTTCCTGTTGCTGTGAGCATTGCTGATGCTATTATTGTTTTGTTTCTCTTTCTTTAGTATTATTACTGTTTTTATTATTTAAAGTAATGCGATAGGGTTGATGCGCTTATAAATTATAATTTACTAAATATAATTTGAACTTAACTTTTTATATACAAATTTTGCATATTGTGTGCCGTTAGTAAAATGGAAATGTCTGGAGAATGAATATTTTGCTTTTAAATAAATTACAATTGATTAAATACAATTTGGAGTTAACTTTTAATTTTAACTTAACTGATAGTTAATAATAGAGTTAGTTCTAATAGAGTTAGAAGATCTTAAAAACTATCCTCTATGATAAATTTTGTTTCTTTTATTTTACACATATTGCACATATTTTTTATTATTTTTTTTACTTGTTGTTATTTACATATATATTTATTTATATTTTATTCATTTATTTTAAAACATTAGTACTTAAATTATTAATTTCTACAGCTGTGACAATATTAAACACTAACTAAATCAAAAATCAAAATGAAAAAAGTCTACAAATCAATCAGACACGAAAACTCAACTATTGTAAAATTTGATTAGATAGATAGATTTATGTAAATATTCGATTACGTTTTACTTCGGGTTAGATTGAATTTCCTGTTTACGGAATGCTAAGATTAAGCATATATTGACATGATATGACATGACAAACTTAAACAATTTTTTCCGATTTCAATGTCTTATATTTGCTGCTTAAATTCTATTTACAAAACAGACAATTCGATGTTAAAGTTGAAATTGAAAGATCCAATATACATGAAACTAAGTGAAGTGCTGGCTTCATGCGATTTTCATTTTGAATTTTCCGATCGTTGTCAATACATTAACTACAACACAAGTAGACGACAAATCAATTTTATTTTCCTTTAATGATCTCATTAATATTTCCTACGAACTTCGAAATCATCTCAACAAAATTTCGGTTTAGCTGAGTAAATGGAATATCAAAATAAATGATGAAAAAGTTCTCGTCCTTTAGTCCTCGCTATTATCAATATGTAAAATACACTTTGACCAGAAACTAACACGAGAAGATAGTACAAAAGCTAAATGCCAGCAACTTTACTTTAAAAGCAGAAAAAACAATCCAAAGAATACGTGTATTTTATGGAAGAATATCAACCAACCCATTTCGACGTATGGCTCGCAATTAGGGCAAATAGCTAGTAATTCGGACACTTTTAAAATATTGTTACGAAAATCACAAAGTAATAAAAGGCAACTACAACAAATTTGATAAATCTGTGGGGTGGAAATTCCTTGAATGTAATACCTACCGCAGTCATAAAAAGACATATTTGCAGCTGGTAATAAAAGCAAAGATTGGCAGAAATTGGCGAAATCTGATATAAATGGGATTAATAAACCTACGTATTCGCAGGTATCGCAGAAAGAGACGCAGAATTTGTGATTTTCGTAGGGTTTATAAGCAGAGCATTTGGCTTAAAACAACCAGTCGACTAGAAATATCAGAGAAGTAACTAAGTGTTGAAGGAAATAGTTCCTTTGTAATAAATTGTAAAATAATTAATATGAAATTGTAAATAACCAAAATCTAAGCTTTTCGCGATCGAGAGATACGAACTGTGCCTTAAAGGTAAAACGCGGAAAGGCATTTTCGTAACAGTATTAATAAATTAATTCAATTATTAATGTAGATGTAGTTACTAACATTCCTTAATAATTCTTGTATTATTGGCTTAAACAGACAGTCGATTAAAAATATTAGAGAAATAACTAGGTGTTGAAGGAAATAATTACTTTGTAATAAATTGTAAAATAATTGTGTTTGTAAATATTACTTCGTAAATAAAGGAAATTGTCAATAACCAAAATCTAAGCTTTTCGCGATCTAGAGATACGAACTGTGCCTTAAAGGTGAAACACGAAAGGCCAATTTTCGTTACAATATCAATCTAAAACTCTTCCTGCACTTCTTAATGCACCATAGTTCGTTTACAACAAAACTATTTATGATGTGACCTGGATATCCTATATGTTAAAAATGAAATTCGAAATCTCTTTTCAAAAGATCTTGTCCGACAAAGTAATCATGTAAATCCTTCAACAACATGTCTTCTAGGTGATTCCAACGAGATAAAAAGATTGAAAAGGCATCATACTTTCGACTTAGAAAATAATTTTATATTTGTTTTTTTAATTATTTTAATTAATTGTCTAAGTTTATACAGTTTCCGTTCATATACTTAAATACCACATCTTTATTATTATAATGCTCTCATTGTTTTAATTTTGTGATTTTGGATAGATCGTAAATTAATGGTATAATAAGAAAAAAAATTCAATTATAAAAGAATTCTTTTTTGTTCTTTTGTCTTTTGTTATGAAATTTCTTCCTTAACTTGTAATCCGTTCGGTTTTGTGCACCACAATGAGAATGTGTCAGTTTTTCGCTGATTTCATTCCATCATTTTCAAACATTCGTGTACCAATTTTCTTTCACAGAATGTGTTGCTATGGCTGGAAACAATTTTTTTTCAAAAGGCTGAGTGGCCGGTCCAAGTAATACATTTAAGCAATATTCAATGACATATGATACCAGTAGATACAGTTAGGTGAGCAGCATTGAGATTTCGTGCTCGTTATGGGAACAGTATCTTCTCTCTCGATGAAGAACTGCTGCCTTTCTCCACTTTCCTTTTTTCTTTTTTTTTTCTTGAAACGAGTTTTTCTGCAGAAGAAAAATGATGACCGTTGGTTTTTTTAAAGTTAAACTTCCCTATGGAAAATGAATACCTTTTCCTTTTTTCTCTTTCTTGTTTTCTTTCCTTTTTCTTTTTTTTAGGAAAGTTTTCACCGCGGACAGAAAGTACTATTCCTTTTCGTTTTGTTTTTACCTTTTTTTTTCTTTTTTTTCAAAAATGTTCTCCCTACCAAAAAAGAGTTTTAGTAAGTAATGGCTTCGTAAGCCGCCTTTGTCACTATCTAGTATATGACATGAAGTTTCTGTCACACTCTACGAAATGACTTTCTGTTTGCTATCAGAATCGGAAAATTTTAAAAACTGTTTTTACAATAAAGTAAATGATTCTGATTATAGTGCGTTAAAAAAAGTATTTGAATTTGAATTTTATATCGCATTGACACAGTCCAAGATTATTAAAGATTTCAGATCATATGGGATTTTCTTATAAACCTTTTGGCTAGAATCCAACGTTTAGAGCTGCAATAAGTTCTATACAAAGAGAAGAAAAAATTATTTTGAATATCTATAGAGCAGCTCAATACCTTCTATATCGTGCCATATACTAGCGGCGGCTATAAACCAACTGATCTTCTTCTTTCAAATATTTTTGATAATCAAAGCCTTGTACGGGACACCAAAGGCGTATTCGATATTTAATCGTTCTTCTTCTTCTGTTTTGAAAGCGAAGCATAAGGTAGGTGGTGATGCAAGAAGTTATGAAATTGCAAATAAAATGAGGAGGCGTTTCATATGAAAGTAGTATGATGATGAATGGGTGGTTAGTAGAAGACATTCGTTGAAACTTATCTTTTATGCTTAATCTAAACAAGAAAACTAAATTATTTTTTGTGATTTACCTTATTAGTGTTTTAATGGCCATTGTCCTAATTTTAGGATTATATCAAGATGATAGAAAGGAAGTAGAAAGAAACTACATTACAATGAAAACTAATGTACAAATGAAAGAAAAGTTTTTAAGTTGGAAATTGAAAACGTAATCCCTGCTTGATATGTTAGCATCACTACTGTTACGTAATATTAGCTTAGCAAATGAAATGCGTTTGAGATGCCTTTTCGAGGAGACCGTGTATGTCTCCGTACTATAGTTTTTAAAATTTCGTTTTAAAAAAATTTTTGCCAGCAACCATTACAGTAAACATGAAGTCATGTAACACATTAAGTAGAAAAAAATAGTTTTAAAAATACTGTTTAGTTCATTGGTTTCTCGCATCGACTTGCGTATTCGTTGCTGTAGTGTAGTATATATATATTGGGTTGGCAACTAAGTAATTGCCGATTTCTTCAATAAAATAAAAGTTTTTTTTTACTTGGAATGAGGTTTACTTTATAATATATTTTCCATTTTGTTCGATGACCTTTTGCCATCTCTCTGACAACTTGAAAATTCCATGCTCGTAGAAAATCCGATTCTTTTGGCTAAAAACTAAGTTAAGTGAGATTTTACAGCGTCGTCATTTGAAAGTTTTGCCACAAAGAAGGTTGGCCAGGGATCGAAATAAGTGGTAATCCGATGGCGTAAGATCAGCACTGTATGGTGTGTGTGCCATCAATTCTCAACCACGATCCATCATTTTTTGCCGAGTGGCCAAAGAAATGTGTGGCCTAGTACTGTCCTAGTGGAAAATTACACATTTACGATTGACCAATCCTGGTCGCCTTTCCTTGGCCGCTGCATTCAATTTGTCTAATTAACGGTGCGGTTCGTTGGAAGCAACTCAAAATACACCGGACCTTTCCAATACCACCAAATTGACAGCAAAATTTCCTTTTGCCTTTGAAGTGGTTTGCGATGACTCATTAGGCATGTACCACGATCGTTTGCGATTGACATTGTTGTACACAATCCACTTTTCGTCTCCAGTGATGATTCGTTTTAAAAACGGATCGAATTGATTGCGTTTAAGCAATAACTCGCAAGCGTTTTAAATGCTTCTCAATGGTTGTATGTGACATATTTAACTTTTTTGCAATCTCCCTTGGAGTTACATGACGATCCGCTTCGATGATGCTTTTGATTTCATCCTCATTAAGCTCAACTAGACGATCTGAAAGTTGGTCATCTTTAAGAGAAAAATCTCCAGAACGGAATTTTTCAAATCAATTTCGGCATTGCCTTTCGTTAAGGGCTTCATCACCATGCAAATCACGTAACTTTTTCCCGGCTTGCACTGCGTTTCTTTCTTTACGAAAATAAAGCAAAAAATGGTGAAAATGTTCGCGCTTGCACTCCGTATTAATGTTGAGGTAAAAAAAAAGAACTTCAAGAACATATCTACGCAATGAACTTGTAAAGCTAGCTAAGGATGACAGCTGACATACATAAGAACAAGAAGATCATTACATTTGCGGATATCATAAAAATGGGAATGAGAGACGTTTATAAGTGAAATCGGCAGTTACTTAGATGCCAATCCATTATATATAATATAAAATGCTTGCAATAGTTTTTATTAATTTTTCTCTTAAAAAGTTATTAGCATTTCATATATTAATCAAAATATTTTATATCATTGTCTACATCTTTTTCCCATCTTCCTCGCAGCGTTGCAATTCCATGTCGGAAGAACTCATGATGCTTGGGGCTATACATAAATCGAAATTTTTTCACAGTTCTTCAAGTTTGTGGAACCTTGTGCTAGCCAAGCCATATTGCATCGATGTAAGCAAGTGGTAACCAGAAGGCGCTATGTCTGGTGAGTAGGCTGCATGTGGTAGAACTTCCCATTCGAGCTGCAACAATGTATCTTTGATCACTTTTTCAAGATGTGACCGAAATGACATTTTCAGTCAATTCTTGTGGTAGTCATTTTCCAACCTTTGGTCTTGGGGCCTTTCTAATAGCGTATAAACGTCTAGAAACAGTTGATTCATCAACTGGTAAGCTGTTCGGATGTTCTCTGAGAATTTGTGTTGAGTTTCCGTCGTTTTCGAAATTTTTTGGTCCTTCAGGCAGTTGTTTGTTCTTGACGACGAAATCCCCACATTTAAACAGTCGCAATTCAAAGCGACAATTGGGATATGATAGAGCAGCATCACCATAAGCTGCTAAAAGTTTTTTTTAGCTTCGACAGCAGATTACTTCAAATAATGAATGTTAAAAATGAATGTCGACAATGAATGTAGAAAATGTAATTTTGAGCATTCCATGACTAGCGGCTAAATAATTCAATAAAACTAAATGGAAACTTGTTGTTTTAGGTAAAGAAAGATCAAAGTTATCGAATTCAACCCTTATTTACACTGATAAGTTCTATTACTTTAACACTTTTACATGCAGAAGTTACTGATAAAAGCTTTTGCAAGCACCTAATATATAATATATGATGTATTAAGTTTTATATGTGTGCGAGCACACATCTTTAAATGGATATATAAACCGGAAATTTAATTAAATAATACAACGTGCAAGTAAATGCAACGCTTACGAAACTTTATTCATACATTATTTCGTATGTATGGACGCAGAATATGCTGCATTCTCAATACATACAACAACTAACATATTGAAATATTTAAAGCGGAAGGAACTACGAAAAGAGCACACATCAAAATAATTAAATTGCAAATTACAAAAGAAAAGCGAGAGAGAAACGGCAAGAAAACAAGAAAGTCTTTTATATACACGCCTTAGAACGAACGAATCTTTTGATAACAATCATTAAATGTTGTAGTAACATAACAAGAAGATTATTATTACAAAAACGTAATTAAGGAGAGATTTTCAATTTACAAATTTTTGTTGTCTTTGTGCTTTAATGTTTAAGCTGGTAATTCGAAGTGAACCTAATTAAAAAGAGATACTCGACACAGACACACAGCAACACTAAGTTAAGACAAAGTTTTGAGGAAATATTTGTGAGTCAAAACTAGTACTTGGACTTTCTATCGGAAAAACCCATCCTCATTTAAATTGACAATATCTCGCTACACGTATTATACATACAAAATAAGAAAATTCAATTTTAGGCTAATGAATGTGTAATTAGATATTCTCGTACTCTATTAGCAGTAATTGTCTTGAGAGAGTTACTTTATATGTATCTTTTCAATGCGTGCTACATTTTATAAAATACGATATTAACATTAGGCTCTAAATAATGCTTAGTCTGCCAAGTCTCTCTCTCTCTCTCTCTCTCTCTCTCTTTCACTATACATATAAACACATAATATTAAACAGCAAACACCATTATAATGCCAAATAACGATGTGTGCTTCTTTAATTATCAAGCGTATAAAATTTTGCACTATATACTACGTATCCGTGTATGCAAGTATGTATAATATATACAAAAGTAAGTGCCGGTAACAATAGCGACATCAAATCGAGTGCAAACAACTTGAAAAAACAATGTATGAGCAAAAATGAAAACGGGGGGTATACAATCTTTCGACATTATCTTGGCATCTTAATTAGCTATCGAGTTATCGTGCAACAAGAATCAAATGACAACAGTTCATGAGCAACATTATGAATAAATAATGAAAAGGCAAATAAGAAAAGTTATATTCGCTTGGAAATGGAACTTTGTGATATTCAGAAATTCAAACTCAGGCAAAAATTATAAAACAGTGGACGCCTCCATTGATCGATTAAGATAATTTTTTCTGAAATATTTTTAATATAAATTTGGATCAATAACTTAAAGGCCTGACCACTTCTGAATATTTTAAAATCATCATGCTTGACATAGGTCCTCAATTACGATTTCTTATATTCTATATAAGTGAAACGCAGCTCTTCCCAAGTACAGCCATAGCAATCAATTGTGAATGCATACGTAAAGCTTTTGTTTTCGATCGCTAACCTTCCATTAGTACACGCCAGATGAGTTAGAGAATCTTCAGCTGGCCAAATAATTTATTCATCTTTAATAAGTAAAAAAAAGAAAGAAAAAATGTTACAAACGAAAGAAATAACTTAACAGACAGACGGTGTTTGCTTGTGTTTATAAAAATTACTTAAGAATAACAACAACAACAAAGAACAGCAGCAACTAAACCAAAACAGCAATCGTCTTCACTTATAAAGCTAAAATTCATGGCATTTCATGCTGTAAATGCATTCCATTCGATATTTGAATGGTTGGTAAGATGTGGTACTGATGTTAATTTATTATTGCACTCAAAAAATTTGCACAATTTTCTTTTCTTAAAACCAAACGACGAATTAGATTCGGAAAAAAAAATAAAAATTAAAAACACAAAACCAATGGAGATAATTGCATTCAGCTCTAAACGAAGTTTTTATATCCATCATTTTTAGGTTAAACGAAAAAGAGAACAACAACAAAAAAAATAAACGAAAAAACTATATTTCGATGCTACATAAAATAGGTTGGCCGTGGCAGATTTTTCAATTACTTTAGAATCACCCACAGAATATGTGTGAAAATGTTTAACGTTCCAGCTTATGAGTAACGAGCCTATTTACCAACTGTTAGAAGCAGAGATATTCTCAATTAGATAAGATATTATAGGCGAGCTCATTGGCCGATATGACTCATATTTTGTACCAACCTGCGTGCAAGAACTCTTAATATTTCTATTGAATTTAAAGACGATATTTTCATTTTTGCAGATATGAAGAATATTTATCAGACGGATGGATAGACACATCGCGATCGACCCGGAATTTGACACTGATTCTTTCCTCTGGTTGTTGCAGACATTTTGATAAAATGAATACACCCGCACTCTTCAATGGTAGGTATAGTAAATTAGTAAGCAAGCACAAGAGTTAGATCCGTTCTTGGAAAAATGCCTACAACGGACAGCAGTGAACCAATTGAAAGCATCCCTGGATTGCACTACTTGTCAGCTTTCTATCGTCTTGATGACAATTTACTTGTGATTAAGCTAATTAATGGAAACGTCGATTACCCAAATTAAGCGAACGAAGTTAACTTCAATGTGCTTTTAAGCATTTGTTCATTAAATTTGCTGAAAAATTCGTACTTCTTTTCGTGTTTTATCGAAAAATTTTAATGATGTCATTTATTTTTACTTTTAATGTTGGCTTCATTTAATAAGCTTCTGCATATTTCTAGCATTAGGTAATAGTCGTTGCATCAGTAGTTAGATAGGCACTCAAAAGCTGTTATTTCGTTCATGTGGCCGGCTTTGTGGATGACTCAACCCCTGTTTCAATAAAACTAAGTACAGATAAGTCAAATTTCAGCCTTTCATCTCAAGTTAATGTTATTGCCTTCCTTGTGCTTATTTGTGGTTCTTTCATATCGAATGACGGAAACAGTATAGTTCGTTGTTGTTTCCATGTTATATGTGTATGTATCGTAAGACTGTAGTTTATTTGCTAAACTAACTAACTAACTAACCAAAATGAAATCCATCTTCAGTACAAATATTTTTTTTCACCTGAATGCTCTCACGATTAGGAACACATGCTTGTTGTTGGAATAAATAAGACATCAATAGAAGCCTTCAGTCTTTTTCAGGTATATTGGGTCAACGCTTATATTAAAATTTATTAAATAAGCCAAGATAGGCAAATATACATAAACTCGAACATACACACACAAACATAGCCGAATGTACGTCTTTGCTAAATGCTTAGTTATGTTGTTAAGTGTTCTTTACAAGCTGCGAGGTAGCAAACAAAATGATTTCCCTTAACTTATTATGTTACAATAGAACGTACGTACGTACGTACATACGTATGCAGGCACGAGTACGTATCGGAGAATGTTTATGTTTTTGTAGCTGTATACAATCTTCTAACTTGACTTGGCTGAGTGTGTGCAAACAATCGATGTAATGTTATCCAAACTAACTTAAATCTTAGATGCACATTGTTCACATGTCGATAAATTTGAGAAAGATGAACAAAAACACTTACCAAAAAAGCACACACTCTCACGTTAACATTGATGGAATATTCTATTGACTTTCCATTTATAAATGTGCACAGCATACACGAGTGTGAGCTCAGAGGTTTTCTTTACGCCTTCTAATATAAGTTCGCAAAGAGAGGTATAAGAAAAAAAAAATGAAAATACTTCAGTACACTAACGCTCATGGAAAGAGAGAAGGAGAGAATATTTATTGCTTAACTTTCTAAAACTTGGGGAAATTCTGGATAAAAAATCTCACTTTGTGCTATCAACAACTGATACTGTTTACTACTAGCGGTCTATCGACCAAAATGTGCTTTAGCTTAATTTAATTCAATTAAGTTTAATTTATGTGTATTTGAATTTGTAAATAACACGAAACAGTTCTGAATCTATAGAAAGGGTCAAAATACAAGTGTTTTTTTAATATTCTTTTTTCAACGGTTTTCCAATTCGCTTACTGTATATCTGAAGTGGCGTTTCCAAAATCCTTCAATAGATTATTGCATCTTCGCTTGAAAAAATGAAAATTCGTAGCCTTACCGGGCTGATGTTTTTTTAACATTTAACGAATGCTTCAAAGATTCGCAATAAAAACAGTGCAATTTGATTATTTTGCACGAGCATCTGTTTCAAATCAATTCAAATTAAGTGAAGGCGACTCTCTAGAGACACGTACATAAGATCGAAAATTAAATAGATATCAGAATTTAATTTCGGCTTAGATCGAGTATTTATAACTTACACCACTTCTGGTGCAGGGATACTAAATTTGAGCATATGTACGTAGTTCGCAAAAGGACTTGAGATAAGACTCGGTTGTATTATATCGATTTATTTATTATCATTTTTTGAATCGATTTAAGTTTTTTTGTTCACCAGTCCGCCTATCTAATGTCTGCCAACGCATTTTGTGTACGAAATCTATGGGGTCTTTCAACGAAATTTGGCACACCAACCTGTTTTGGTGCAAGAACCAACGTTATTCAATATTGATTAGTTCGGGATATTTTTACGCTCACTATTTCCGTACTGAGTCTTATTTTGAAAAAGCCTTTCTAAAAAAAAGTTTGTAATTTTGAAAATTTCTTGACAAAAATCACTGAATAATACTAAGTCCGTACATTAAGTTGATGTCAAAAATCTGTGTCGCTCTTATATTAATTCATAATAGTATTACAATAAATAAAATTAAATTAAATAAAACTAAATTTGAACTGCATAGGCCTTTTGGACCCTGCTATATAAAGCGTCTCACGAAGAGCAACCAAGATTTTGTTTGTCAAAGGTTGATAGAGCTCAACATTTTATAATAAAAACAGGACCATGCAAGTAACTTGATATAAAAATTAACTAGATCAAATTTGGATTATAGGGATATATGTTTTGACTTCATCCTACACAAGGCTTCTCATAAAAAGGGTAAGAATATTTTTGCATCTGCAGCTGGGTTTATTGAAACGAAAAGAGTTCTAAAAGTTTTAGCTGCTAAATGAAATGATCATATGCGTCACAGAATAGATTCAAAACGCTGAACTGTGTCTTTGCGAAGAGCAGACCTACGAAGAAGAAAAAGAAACAAAAGTTCTCTCAAACAATCAAGAAAGGTAGACATTTTTTCCCGCCTTAATTACAAATTTCCTTTTTTATTCCCTTAAATAGTTCCTGTGTACGAAGAAAGTGTTTTCCTTTTCGTCGTTCTATAACTAAACTCTAGCAAGTGACAATTCCGAGAAAATATTTACGTTGATATTGAATTTTATGTTTTATGAATAATTAATCCATTTTCATGTAAACACGTAGGAAAAGTAGGAATGACGCCTTGCACCACATGCATCACATCAATTTCTATTTTTTCATCAAAATTTAAACAAACTTCTCCGATTATTCAAAGCAACAACATACAACAAATTTTCTTTTTCTTTTTGTTTGATTCGCAAATAAATCAATATTTTTTTTAAGCATATTTCAATGTAGAAAAAAAGCTTTACATTTGTGATCTTAGTCTACCGTTCAACAATAAAAACTTGCAGACAAAAATGTTGTGCTATGATTTAATGTATACTGATGGTGAAGTGTTGCTGTCTACATTAAATTTGAGTTTACAACAAAATATATTATAGACATATGTATGCATGTAAGGAACATTAAGAAGTTAAGAGCGGTCTTAAAAGGACCTTAAAGAAGTAGTCGTGTTTATGCACAGAATCTCCTCTTGAAGCTCAACGTAAAAATTGATATCGTTAGTATTGTGTTTGAAAATCATATTTATACATAAAGAAGAATTCTTGCTAAAGCATTGAATGTCAGATAGCCTGACTTGCTGTTGACTACGATGCTTATTTAAGTTTATGGAATATTACCATCACGATAAATAACAACAGCATCAGGACAATTTTGTTGTAAAAGGAAAGTTAATGATTATGCTTCAGAGTAAAATCGATGGATGACTGTTTTGCTTTGAATGAAGAAATCAATCAATAAACTCTGTATTGCTCTATTCCTCGTTCTAGATATATAATATATTATATATTAAACAAATATATTACAAATATATTACAAATATATTACATATACACCACCGAATAGGGTAGAAATCTGCATTTTTGTGTTTTTATTTCTGCATCACAACAATAATTAAAGTGATGACAACGTTATTACAAACAAAGCATTAACAAACATTATCGAGAAATAGCAGTTTAACGAATATTTGCGGTTCCTATTGTGTATAGTTGCTCTAAAGAATTGTTTTCTAGTCGGCAGAGAAAAAACTTGTCTTTTAATTAAGAGAAAAAAGAAGAAAAACATAAGGATATGGGCGTTCATACATATGTCTATAAATATATACATATGTATATAAATATATAAGATCATACACACGCAATCGTATGTACGTATATGCAGGCACACACAGGAAAATGGAAACTAGTACTTTAAAGAAACGTAAAGAACCGGAGTAAACGAACAAGTGCGCTTCAAGTTAACAACAGCAGTCGTACAATTCAAACATTAGCAGTTTTCAGGCAAGTGTGTAGTAACATAAGCAAACATACAAACTTACCATAAAGTAATAACACGAAACGAGTAACATCTAGTAAGAACAAGAACCTGAAAAATAAAATAAAATAAAAGAAAAGAAAAGAAAAACAAGTTCAAAACAGCAATAAAAATCACTTAAAGTAGAAAGTTTGATTTTTTTAAAAGCCTCTCACTCTTACCGCCCGTACGTAACCTGTTCCTCTCGTTCGCCCTCTCTCTTTCTATAGCTCTCTTTCTTATCGTCTCTTTCCCCTCTACCTTATTCAGATATGCGAAGCTGATGCTAATAGAATGGGACAGAACAGCATCGACAATGGCAGCAGTTGCAACAAGTGCTTTTGTGGTTTTCAATTATCTTTAGAATGATAGACCGAAGTTATAAAACGTTTCGCTTTATATTTACATGCATTGCTTAAGAGAATGGTTAAATTAGTTCGTTAACGCATTCGCAAAATGTATTATAAGAGTGAATTTGTGCGAATCTTAATTAAGAACTACTCCATACTCTTCTCAGATATTTCCTTTGAAACCTTTTTTTTATTGAAAATTTCATTGAATCTCAGTCCATGAAAACAAATACCTTTTAGATGATATTAGTTCCAATGTTATTAGAGTGTTCGGTTCGCGATGTTTTATAATAACAGAGATTCTTCCGCACTATTGCGCATAGAGATAGAGATAAGTAAATATCGTTAACATCCCCTAGGAAATGCAATGAGAATATGTTTTGCTTAATAAAGGAATAAAGCGTTAATTAAGAAATAATAATAAGCAACTTACGTGAATGCCATCAAATCATAGCATACAATTTAAGTGCAGTAAAGGGTACTTGTTTCGTAAATAGATGCAAATGTTTATTCATTCAAATTCATTTAAATTCATTCATGTCGCTTTTTAATTACAAAGAGAAACCCTTAGCAATCCAAGTTGTAAATTGTCACAGATGCTGTTCAACTAAGGATTTGCCGAAATGTTTAGGAGAATCATGTAACACAATAACTAACTTGAAAAAGCGTACTTTGCTACGAAACTGATTCTAGCTAAAGGGCAGACACGCACGCACAAGAGTGTTGTGTCAAAGCATTTTACAAGTTTTGAAATCAAAATAGATTCCTCTCTCCCTATCTTCTATCAAATTCTAGTTTAGTTGACTCAAAATGGTTGGACCACAAACTTGGTTAAGCGTATTTTATCTTCAAGTTTAGCCAGAAGTTAAGGGCATTTGTCGAAGCTTATCTTTTAACTTCGTCCATTTTCCCTTAAATATGGTCCAGATTATTTAAAATAGTTTTATCTTTTTACTTATCTATACTTCGCGACCATTTCAAAATATTTCATTCCGAATGAAAAGGATATAATGGATTGATCAGGTATTTTTTTGATGATCTATATAGAAGAAAATTTATTGTGGTTTTACATATTTTGTGAGGAAGTTAAGTGAAAGGAAATCTTGTCTTAAGCTCGAAAATACTTGCTTGCCATGATACCAACATGAAAGATGAAGTAGTTTAATTAGACTAAATGTGGTAACTTACTTAACATATAACCTGCATACGACGAACTATAACAATTGCGTGACGATAGTTATGAATTTCTCCGAAAAGACGTTAAAATGTTTTGAATAGAAAAATGAAAGAACTTTGACGGGTAATTAATTTTCCTAATGAGCATTTTACCCAACTAATATAACACTACCTGATGTATAGTAATGTATAAAAAACGAAAATTTCAAATAAATATGAATCTAAGCTGAGAATAGATGACTTTTTAGAAGTTCGTTTAGTTTCTTTTTCTTAAAAAGAAAAAAATATATATTCTTGTAAGCGTAGCTTACGGTATAAGTGCTACTAGGAATTAGTTATTATTCGCCAGTTGTTATTAGTCATTAAATGCAAACCCTTCACTTGAAGTAAAGCATTTATAGAAACGAGAAATGCGCTTAAAAATTCTTCTCGGTTTTTACATAAAAAAAGACGTACTTTCATAAAATCCTAATGCCTTTATGCATGAAAGTTATGTTCACAATTCTTTAAAACTCTCACCTGTTTTATCTTTTGTGTTTCTTATTCGTTTGTCAATCATTCTGTTCAACGGCAAACAAACAAAAATCTGGGTCAAATTTTTAATATGATTAAGTTCATTGTGAAACTTGATTTCATCAATGTCTAGCATTCATAACGATAAGCAGGTATTTTTGATGTTTTTTTCTTTTTTTTTTAAAATTAATTTGCAATATTTTATTTATAGTTAGATTTACTTCTGCGAAAAATGCATGCAACTAAATATATTTGTAGTTTTATTTTGATAATTTAGCTAAATGAACAACCAAAGAGGGTCAGATGAATTTTGGAAGTATTATGCGGATACATTTCACCTTTTTCGCTGAGGAAACTTTGTTGATGTTTTGATGGCAAAATATTAGTTACGTACATACCCAGATACTATATGTAAAATGTACGAAATGAATACAAAATAAACCAAAAAATATTTGTCGGCCGTAATTTGCAATAATTCGACTCAACAATATTTGTAATAAGAGCATTGTAAGTGAGTATTATACCAAGCAATTCGGAACCATTTTCTTCATGGTATTGAACATGCCTATATGTCCTCATATTAATCATACGATATACAAATATACAGTTGGAAACATTCGAGGCATTGTAATGAGATGGATCGATCTACAATCACTTTCTGATCATTAAGATTTTCTGTCTGGCCGTTCACCAGATGTTTACCCACAAGTTTCGAATATTTCAGCAAAACTTCTTAGAGCATTGAAAACGAATTGGATCGCACTCTTTTTACGATTTAATGTTCAAAAATTTGCATTTTTAATATTTCTCAGGAAATAATTGTTGGCAAATTGTAGTATAATAAATAATTTTAGAAAATTTGTATCGGATCAGATTACATTTTTAACTCTGTACCTTCAAAATTTTCCTTTAGAAGTAAACTTTCCTATGGCAACAACATGTAGTTTTTATGGTAGTATTTTATATATATTTTATGGATATTGGTCCAGAATAGCGATTCGAATTATAAATTTGCAGCGCTAAGTTTGGAACCCATCTGCCTATTTTTAGGATTACTTCCTGCTAAGCACGAATTATTTACCATCGTAACAAGGCATACTTTTTAATATTTTATGATCAGAATGGCTTTGGATAATTGGTACAGAATATTCGGTCTCGCCCGATTGTAATATTTTAATATGTTTTATTGTATTCGAATTCATTGTAAACATTCAATTTTATGTGCAGATGTATGTGAAAATGTATGAATAAATTAGTAAAATAAGAATTGTTTTTGCATAAATTGTCATTAGTTATAAATCAGTTATCAGTTATAAAATAATTTTTCGTATAGCAAAAATTGTTGCTGCTTGTAGGAAATTGGCTGAAGGAGATGTATGTATTGGGGAGGATGGGTTTTATAAAGAATTTATGCAAGAGAGTATTAAGTCCGAGTTGGTGTGCTTTGCTTGCATGCTGCTTACGAAATACCAGAGACCTCTTTTTAGTTTATATTATGCATCTGTCTATTCGTTACAAGGTTGTCCGTACTTAAAAGCTACCAGTCTTTCTTGTATTGTATTTGTTATGATAATTGATAGTAAACCTACTCAAAAGTTATTCAATGTACATATTTCTAGGTCATATTATTCCATTGATATGCTCTTGATTTCTTTTATTCAAATTAAATGACATTTAATTATGTAGAATGGCTTTTTGTCCGTCTACATAATCAAACGTTTAGATAATTACATGTGGGGCTTAAATAAGAAATAAAAGTGAAACAAGGTCTACTAATTATGCCTATTATCTCGGTAAAAATTGAAAAATTTCGCAAAATTGTCTATGGAAAATTGAAACTTGGACTCTTGATTAATTATCAAATTTCATAGGAAAGACTAATCGCGCTTCGTTTATAACTACACTCTAATATAACTATTTAAACACAAAAAGAAAAAGGAAAACAAGCAGGAAAATTATACTTACATTATAATTGTATTTATTGAATATGTTGCTCTTTGGTATCATTAATTATAGAGGGCGCAATGCAGAAGATTGATCTTCAAAAATATAATGGAAAAAAAATTAAAGAAAAAACTAATGAAAAAAATCGTCGATATTAGCATTCAGAATACTCTCATGTTTGTCTTAATCTAATTGCGCAACTACGTCCAATCAGCGCCCAGAAAATCTAGATCAAAACGATTATATTATTGCAACAAAGTTTTAACTTGTAATTTTGGATACGATTAAACATGTACCTTATGAATGCTCAACCCAACTTCCCACAGTTCGAATAGATTCATATCCGAAACACCTAATCCTCTACAACATAATATCAATAAAATATTTCACTTTATGGAAACGATTAGACAATCTAATCAATCCTTTAAGCAAAAAGAAAGAAGCCGATAATCTTAATTACTAGGGTTCATTCTATTTTCTTTTTTTGTCCAGGAATTTACTTCATTGATTTAAATAGATTATGTAATAATAATATCAATCACATATTATATTATATATGTATTGCATAGTACGTATATATGGTATATTACATATATATTACATATATATTATACATATATTATAATATTGGACAAACGGGAGGAACGTCTTCCAAATTTGCAGAATCATCTATGGTATACGTTTGTAAAGTCCTAACGAAATATCTCAATTTTTTTCTTTTGAAAATCGATGTATTTTCAGCTTAAGGCTCGGCCGGGGGCTTATCCTTTCCCTATTCAGATTCAGATTCAATTAGATATGTTTTCAAGATATGCGGAATATCTTGAATTCAATGTTTTTGCGTAATTTCAAGCCGTTTACCAAATACATCAGCAAGGATGGACAGACATATCTATATCGATTAAAAATTTGACATTGCGTTAGAGTGTATATAACTTATAGCGTCCCTGAAGCTTCCTTTTAAATGTTATAGTCTTTCTGAGCCTAGTGAGACCAACAAATATCGCAAAGTGAATTTAATAATTTGGAAATTGGCCATGATTTTCCTTTTCCTGAACGAGAGAAAACTAGAAATTTTATTAAATTCCCATGAAAATAGCAAAGAGCGCATGCCAGCTGATTAGCTGAACAAGTCACGATACCGTGAAAAAGGAATCTTTGTATGAAATGATTTAAATTTTTAGATTACATTTGTAAAACTGTATATTAAATGAAAACAGACTCAGTACACAACTATTGTTTGTGTATGGGTGTGTGTTTTATTCATAACAAATAACTTTCTAGTGAAGCATCTAAATGATTAAATAAAAATCAATTAATAACGAAAACTAAAACTTTTAACGTGTGATAGGTCGAAAATTACGAGTGTTTTTTTCTTGATGATATTGCACGACACACAGGAATTATTGGCCTTTAATCTCTAAAGGAAATTTGTGATAGTCATGCGTAGAGCATAAGATTTTGATAGGTTTATTCACACCTCACCTTGATGGGTATCCAAAATTCGTCTCGCTACATAAACCCATTTTTTTATTTCTTTTTTTTTTCATAAGAGCTTAGGTACGTACGTATGTACATGTGAACCTTCACTAATATTGTCAGTGTTGTCAATTGGCTGATAGCCTATTTGTTGTCACAGCTGCTGCTTTATATTACGAGTGCATCTATGGATTTCCAATTACCTGATCATGCATGTGTGGGCAATGATTGAATTCTATTGTCGAGTATGTCACATACAACACGTAAACATAAAAGTAAAGTTTTTAAACCGATGCATGAAATGTGTCGTCTGTTGGAATTTTCACAATTTGTGTACATTTTAACTCTAAATATATTTAATCCTTTGGCATATACAAAACTTACCTGTTGTGCATTGATTTCTTGTTGTTTGTGTTTACTTTTGTTTTTATTTTTCTCTCTTGTTTTTATGCCGTTTTGTTCGTAACTCTTAACTTTTCTGTTTTTGTTGTTTTATGTGTGCATTTTTTCTTTTTTTTTTTTTGATTTATGTTTTCTTAATAGCACCAATAACACTAATAATAATCACAAAACATGTAAACAGCGTTAGGAATTTTTTTGTTTTCGTATGCTTGTTTTTCCATTTATTTGTTATTCGCAAATATTTGATTTAAGCAGAACGATGTTATCTGCATCGATTGGAAAATGTTGTTTTTTTTTTGTTTTTTGTATACCGTATCCGATGAACTGAACTACATATGCATGCATCCGGGTATATGTTTAGATATTCGAAATATTATAAATTCTTGCATTTTGGTAGAATGAATTTGTGATTCGAACACTTTTCTGTCGTTCATATGTTAATCCATATATGGTTTAGTAACATGTTCTTTGCTCTTAAAAATGAATTGATTTGAATTTTTCAATGCAGTGGACATTTATCGTGTAACCAGTATTAGTTAATCCGTAAGCTCTTGTTAAGAACTTGATAGCTGCACCGTATAAGAAATACTGATTTGTAAAGTGTTTGGTCTAAAAGACTTTTAACCACAACATCATTGTAAAGATCAAGCCAAAAAAAAAAGAAGAAAGAGAAGAAATATTTTTAGCATTTTCAACTACTGAGCAGAGTTGTTCATGGCGGCTCTAATCGCCCCTAAAACATTTTACTAAATGCGTTGTTACTCTGATGATACTGTTATGTTATCTCTGAGCACCTGAGAGGTTGATGTTGAGAGAACCGAGAAATAGAGAGAAAGAGTGTGCTTTAAGAAATAGCAAAGAAAACTAAAAAAAATTCAGCACAAAACTGGAGGTAGATTACAAAAAGGTCACAGCAGATAGAAAGCCTGGTGCATGAATAATAAATAATTTATTTATTTATTGTTTTCTTTTGTTCCGCATATATTCAGTGTAAGAAAGAAGGAAAGGTTAGAAATAATAGAAGTGCATGATTGGGCGAGTGACTTGTATTGAATGAATAATGCGATCGCACCGTAAACGCCAGTAGTGGTGTCTGGAAAACCAAAAGAAAAAAATAAACAAAAAAAAAGACAACATAAAATACGGTATTTGTGGTCAGAAAGAGAGTGAGAGCGAGTGTATTAATATGAAAAGACCGGCTTTTTTTTAGAAATATGAACTTAATTTAGAAACTTTACTTTGAGCTATGCTAACTCTCAGTAAGGCAGCTACGGAGTCGCCGATAGTGGCTGTACTTGGATTTAAATTTTTTAAAAGTTTTAATTCAAACAACAAAGTTCTGAGTTTCTTTCATTTTTGTCAGATCTAACTAAGCTTGTGCTCGCTCTACAAAGAGAATTTGTGATGCTTGTGAAAGTATTGTAAAGCACTAGAAACACTAATCGTGAATAGTGAATAGTGACATGAGTAGATTTATAAATCAGTTTATAGTTTTTATTCAAGCGTATCTTGTTTCGTTTATTTCTATGAAACTTAATATATAACACAGCATGAAACCTATTTTCGTACGATCTCTATAACAGAAAATTACGAATAGCTGTCAGAATGTACGTATTTTATATATGTGCGTGAATGCATGTTTCTATGTTACAAGGTTATAATATGAAAGAGTTGAACTTTTTGGTACAATTTCAGTTTAATGTCTATATTCATACTGCTGAGGTGTATAAATAACAGGTCGATTATCGTTTAAGAGTGTGCAGGTATATTATCACAACACATTGCATTCTTTTGGCTTATTAACGAGTGTTTATATTTAGAGTTGATGTTCTCGTTGACACCACGTGTCCTGCGGATACTTTGTAACTGTGTGTGTTTTTCGGTTAGTTTTTGCTTGGACATCTGCATTTGTCTACATTACCACATTTGATGTTAGACATGCACGACCATAAACTAGTTCTTTTGCCGCAAAATGTATAGCTGTTGATTTTTGAATACATCATGGCGTTCAAAATCAAAAATAACAGAATTTTCAAAAATCAAATATTAAAGTTTTTTTTGTCTTTGAAAGGAAAAAAATTACTGATGAATTCATAAATTTTTAAATATTTTAAGGACTAGAAGATATTAAAGTATTTTGTACTTAAAGTTATAAATTAAATTTAAAAAAAAAAAAATAGGCGATCATATGGATATCAAATTGCGAACATATTAATCCGGTAGTTTTCTTTTCACTGCTCGACGGTTGCGTCCTTATTATTTAAGGATTACTATATTAATAATTGAACTCGAACGCCTAGATGCGAAGACTAAATACGATTCCTAGTTGTATTACCATCATTCGAGGCTCAAAAAGATTGAAGGCCCGTTGTTGGATGTCAAGACCGGTCATAACGAAGCTGGTTGCGGGGAGTATATTTCAATCATCTTTCCAGTCAGTGGAAATCAACCAAACTCGGAAGAACAATTCTTAATTTCGACTTACAATTCTAATTGGATAAGAAATAAGTTTTTTTTAAATATTCTAGAAAGACATTTCAATAAAATCTACAATACTCTTTGCTATTTGTTAACCAACTAGGTATAAATACTGCGCAGTTTCTTCGTTCTTAATTCGTTGTGATTTCCAATTATGCTGTTGTCTACACTAGATTTGGAAAAATGCAAGGCTTTTATTAGGAGATTAATCTAAGAGCTGAAATAGCAGTCATAAGAGGACTAGATGTTGAGCTTAAATTTCGATGCTTCTTATAGTAAAAGTCATGCGAAGTCGGAAGATTCGAAAGTTTCCATTAATGTTACAATTGTTATTAGTATTGATTTTTAATATGTCAAATACACTTTTGACTAGAGCTTTCAATAACAATTCGCAATATTATCAAAGAATCTAGTTGAACGGTGATTTTGTCGCCAAACACGCCTATGAATGTTGTCTTACCCTAAGTATGTGTGCTGGGCGGACCCTCAGAACCATCCTTTTATCGAATGGTAACCTTTTATTTCATATGACGCTTATGCATGTCAAACGCACCAAAATGAAGTTTAAGAGAGATTAATTCGTATAAGCTAGTTAAAGATCTTATTTTTGTGAAAAATTTTTCGCACACGAAGTAAAAAACTATCTGCCTGGAGTTTTGCACTGATATATCATCTCTCAAGCTTGCGGCAGTGTACAGTACAGGGTATTATAAGTTTGTGCGGATGTACGTAATACCCGAGGGGCTTAAGGTAAAACCACAATTTGTTTCAACGATTGATTTCGAATTGTTTTCTGTCTGTCCGTCTGCCGGGTGCCTACCCATGTTTAACCTATCGATTGCCATTTTTGAAATATTTCGATGCAATTTGACATATTGACGTGTTTTGGCCCAAGGCCGAGCTCTATTTAAAATGAATTTGATTAGACTATTTTTGCGACTTCTCCCCATATAGCGTTACATTCGAAAAGAGACTTTATATGACAAAAATTGCAATATCTAATATTTTTCAACAAAGTAGCATTTTGCTGCAAATGGATCGGTTGGGAGCCTTTTTGAACCATCTTACATATAGGCGTTCTTATGAAATGTAAGCATTTGTATGGAAAACTAATTGTTATATTTTATGACACAAATAGTAATGTGACATGAAAATGAACTGATCCAAATTTGGACTACGTCAATCTATTTTTTGTACTTCATCCTAAGTAAGTGTTCTCATCAAAAATAAATCTTTATAAGACAAACAGGTCTGAACTTTAATATTTGTTCTTTACTAGCTGCACCAAATTTGAGCTCTCGTGAAAGGTTTGCCTTACCTGGAAGCGAGATGTAGTTTTTGATATCTTATTGCGAAAATAATAAGAAGAATGTAAGAAGAATTGCATTACCCAAAGTCGTGTAGGTTATTTAAGGATCGGCCTTGCCCGACCGTAATGCTTTTACTTGTTTGTTATTAACTTGTTTTGTTTCACTTTTCGCTATGACAGATGTGCGACAAAGAGCGAACATTTATCAATCGCAGCGTCATTTATAGCTTAATTCTATTCTACTTGTTATTAAATTATCTTGAGCGTACGTTGAATCAGCTGACGGGGTTATGTTACCAATAAGACGAAGTCAATTGGAAGTACAGATGTTTGAACATTTCTTCTGACAGTTAGACAATCTTGTCAGCAAAACTCCTTGTACCAAAGTGCAAGTATCATTCCATGAATTCTTTCGATGTTTCGTTGTCTTATGTGAGCAATATGCTAAATAAATGCATAAGGAAACGACATGCAAGTTTCGTTTACATTATCTGCATCGATGCAATAAGTGCTTTGAGATCTTCAATGTGCTTGGCCTTAACTTGTACACCAAGCAATTTTTTTTTTTTAGAAAATGTCATCTCCACTCCTTGCTGGCGTCCTTTATATGTGTTTTCGATTGCACGTGTGTCAAATCTATAAAAAATTGTATCTTCCTATTTAAAAGATAAAATTTTGTATTCGTGAGCTAATGCCAGGGATTAGCTCATGGGTTTGCAACACGGGTTCATATTGTGGTTAATTTACTTTGTATTCTTCCGATAAACGAGAAGACGCGATCCGGCCCGAGATTGCAGAAAGCCATACATTCCCTTCATTTTTCAATCAGAAGTCTATGCAATCTCTAAATCTGCCTCTGAATGCTTAAAACGCAAAGTAGAGCTCGGCTACATTCACTCCGACAATGAAGCTGCCTCGAAGGCCTTGAAAAGGAATACAATAACACCTAACCTTGTATTGGATTAGCTTCAAATCCTGAATGAGGTAAACTTGATATGGGTTTGGTTGTTGAAGGCAGCCACAGGGCCGAGTGTCTAGCCAACAGAGAAGATCGAAGAATCATGGCGTACCAAAAAGTCATATTAAGAAGATAGTATCGCAATGGGTACAAAAAAATCAATTAGCCATTGAAAGGACTGAGCAGAACAATGGCAAACAAAAAGATTCACAATATCTACCTGCATAGCACGAAAGCTATTGGAACTACGAAGGAGCGACATACAGTTGGTCACTGGCTTCTGCCTGGGCCATTACTCTCTCAAATATCACCTGGATCAAATATCGATTTTTGTCGATTTTGGGAAGGGGCGACGTGAACGTTCCGTGACATACTGTGCAAATACGAAGCCATCTGCAGATTTAGACATCAGGTGCTCGGCGAACACTTCATAATGCCGTGCTAAGTATGGCGCCCCGAACAAAAAAAGGTTGGGACCCATAAGAAACCTAAAGGCGAGCGTGATTAGAACAGACCTTTTAAGTCGTGATATGGATTGCCCACAGTAATATAAATGCTAAGCGCTAGCAAGATGACTTAAAAACCAAAAGACTCTACTGATTAATTCTAAACTTAATCTTAAGAATCTAAACTTAATCTAAAGAACAGGTGCATATTATACAAGAATATCCCATCTAGATCTGCGATATAGAATAATAGCGGGTAACTCTTATTTTGAAATAGTTCTAAAATATCATTGTAAAACTCTTGTTAATGCCCCTGGTTCATGTACACCAAAACTATTCATGACGTCTCTCGGATTTTCTATATGTTAAAGATTGATTCCGCACTGGATCTTTCATTTAGGAATTAATTTATATTTGTTCCTTAAATTTATTTAACTCATCTTCTTAGTTTGTAAAGCTAGTTTTAATTAATTTGTACATGGGATCCGTGTTCTGATATCGTTCTCCTTGCAGGACAATAACGTCTGTCACTTTCCTCATCATGTCATAATATTTACTTGTTATTTACTTTTGGATAGAGTACGAGTATGATGGATTGATAGGTATGAAGTGCAATTATACTTCGTACTTGGTTGAATTTTTCAATATATTTGCATTTTGCTTTTTTTATTTCGACATATCCGTAGAAACGTGTCGGAAATTTCCAAATGCATATGTGTTTTGTGCGAAAAAATAGCTTCAGTGGAAAAGTGTATCGTAAAAAGCGTAGCAGTGATTTGATTTTTAAGCTGCCCTGCGCTTAAATCTTGACGTCGAAGAAGGCAAGTCTTCGATCGATTCCCCACGAAATTTGACTATAGACATCAATGGTAAATTTAAAACATTTACAGAAGTACGGGATACTAAATAAAGTTGATTTTTTTAAGAAATTTATGCGCATTTCTGCTACGAAATAATAACAATTATTTTGCCTTATGAAATTCGTTTATACATTTATTTATAAGTTATTCTGTGTGTAACGCGCCATAAAAAGAAGACAAACTTTAGCCTAGTTAAGTGTAATGTCAAAAGAGCAAATGTTCCAATTAGCCAAACAAAAATGATTCATTTCTAGTTTGCCGTTTCCAAGACTAAATTCAAATAAGAACCTGAGAATTATTTTAAATGTCGTTGTAATTGGATTTAAAAATCTCATTCAGACTTACAATATGAGGACGTAATGGTCATTTGTTCTATTATCAAAGATTCATTTGATAAATTTAATGAATGAATGAAATGAATGTACGCTTAAGGAAAATTGAGCAAAGGAGAGAACATTGCAATTCAATTCATTGTTTAGCTTCAATAATGTCATTATGATTTTCACAATTCTTTTTTTTCAATTATTTCTGCAATAAGATAATATTTCAACTTCACATCAATAGCAAAAGCTACTTTGCTTATATATCTATGCACTGTTTGTACTTTTGATTCGTTTTCTTTATTAATCCAATTTTCATGTATTTCCTGTTCGCGTGTTCAGTTTAATAATTATAAAAAGTAATTCTTAGAATTTGAACACTTGATCATTGAATTTGAATTTGGCGACTTTTCCAAATACCAATATAATCAGCATTGAGTATTACATCCTGTCCCTGCAGTTTTGCTGTAATTGCTAATGTTACGACAGAATTGCATTTGTTCTACTTGATTGGTTGCTAATGAATATAATTTCATTGCTATCAACTAAGTTTGGGCTTTCAACATGACCTTTGAATGGATGTCAATAGCGTTGATAATGTTATTCACGTTGTCACTAGTTAGCTAATGAAGTTTTCTATAGTATAACTCACATTTATACAAATGTTTCTCTCTCTTTTTTCTATAAGCCATTAACGAACATGCACTCTTTGTCAACTTAATAGTAAATACAATATGTACCACACATTACGTACACACGTTACACATATTGAAATTTAAGACAAGTTGTATATTATATAAATATTGTCATATACATTATATGAATCCTGAAATTGAAAACCTTTTTAAGTAACTAAAGCAACATGAATAGAGCATAATGGGATTATTTGAAATACTATTTTTCCTGTGTTATGAGCCTTTACATGCATGTTTTTTTTTTTTTTTTTTTTT
>KK351014.1:2581646-2791868 GCA_000671755.1 Glossina brevipalpis
GGTTCCAGGCCACATTCACTATATCGCCGTTTATATTTTCCAATTTCAGTAGAACTCGCGGAGCGTATAAAGATACGTCTTTTCTCTACGAATTCAAGCTCACTCTATTTTTAGGCATATGGGTTAAATTCGGCAACAAAGATTGTCAATAATTTTTATAAATTTGTTAAAGTCTACCGATACGTTTTTCAGTTGATTTTCAAACAACAAATTCAACTCCTGTAGCCTCGGCAAAAGTTGTAAAAAAATTTTAGTAAGAACCTTTATTACTTACTACTAAAGGCTTCACGATAATCATTTATTTGTACATTTTTCTATTTTACCACTTGTTGGTCCATGAGACAGTAGACATGTTGATAGTAGTTAATTTCTATTCACTCCATTTTTTCGGCGCTCGGGATAGCAAACTAAATTCACTAACTTTAGGTCTGCTTACGCTATATGTTCGACAATTTCGCACCATTTTTTCATGGGTAATCCAGGTGGTCTGATTGCCTACTGTCATCCCGGCGTATATCCGGTGAAGTATTGTGAAATAATCAACAAATTATTCTCTATTATTATAAGCAAATATGGAGCCTTAGAACAGCAAGAAATTTAAATTTCTGTGGCCAGCAAACAGCATTCACAAATTTTACCGAAGATGTGTTTCTCAACCAAGTACTTTATTTAAATCCTTATACATCAAAAATTGTTATTATTTCTCTTCTAACCTTGTTTACATATTTTATTAGCAGTAATAGTATTTTTTATTTGCATTTTAAAACAGTGTTCTCTTAAAAACGACAGTTTAGCGTGCTAATGTAAACGTAGATGACTACGAAGACGCTTTACTATTTAATGTCTTATATATATTTAGATGGGACTCATAATATGAAGTTAGATTAAAAAATTAGCAGGAAACGGAAAAAAATAATAATAAATCTCTACGAAAATAAACAAAATTCATACTTAAATATGTATATTAACTAATAATATAAGGAATAATGTAAAGAAATCAAAAAGAAACAATTGAAATAATTTTCACCGAATCTTTACATTAACTAGGTTTTTTACCTTTTTCAATCCTATGTATAGAATAGAAAAACTTAATCAAATCTTCTTCGATATTCATATCAATGCAAGTAGTATTACGTTCGTTAATGTCGCTTTGATACACAAGACCATTAGGAGGAAATTAAATAGCTTTCTTAAGTGTATTTTAAATATTTTATAGGCGTCGTTGCGAAAAAATCCAGTAAAGTTTCAACAGCAACAATTCTTTGCTCCGCAAATCAACATTTCTGTTGAAACCGATACATAGGGATTTGCAATAGGAGTGGATATGATTTCTTGTAGATATTTGGATCACATTTCAAATACGAAAACTTTTCTGCCTTCGCTGGTTTTTCGGTATTTCCAAAATATGCAATATTTTTCAAATGCATTTCATTTTCAGGTAAAGACGAAAATTGATCAGAAATAAACAAGAGCCATAAAATTGCATCCAAGTACCGGTTTTTATTTATTTCATTTATAAGAGATATAATTAAGACGAGAGGAATTTCTTTAATTTTATAATAGAATAGAATCATAATATTAGTTGCAGGCTTCACCAAGTCGCGCGTTTGTGATTTCGCTTAGAAATAAATTTAAAAAAAAGCATTAAGATCTGTAGAAAAGATAACTTTTGTAAAAAGAAATTGAAAACAAAGAAAAAAAGAAGCCCTACAGTTATTCTCCATCTTGTTCTAATGAGAGTACTAAATAAGAAAATGTTAAACTTTCCCCGATTTAGCGCAAATGGATTCATTTACTCCGTCAACGTAAAAACCAGCTTTGGAACAATTATACGAAATAAATTTACGAGTGTGCGCATCTAAATTCTTGTTCTTGTGTATTAATAATAATTTTCAAAAGTTTGCGTAAATTTATGGTATTTAACCTTCTTCTTCTTGTCTCTCTTTTATCATTCTAAATATCGTTCTATGTACGGTATGTATATGCAAATAGTGAACTTCATACTCATCCTTACCTCCATCTTCCTTATCTATTCAAAGATATGCATTTAAATAAAATGAAGTTGAGGCTAAAGCTAATTCACTTGAGTTTTGTAGTACGCTTTACTTTTTTCACTTTTAAAATTTTAGTTTTATAAGTTTTGTAAGAAAAAAAAAACAAAAAACACATGCACATGCATGTCACGTACTTGACCACTTGTTAATGCTAATACTGCAGCTGGTTGGCTCAATCAATGACTTTAAATAACGTGAAAGTTCTCTACATTTTACCTAAAATCAAACAACACCAACCCTCCAATAACTATGGGAACGTAAGCATACGTGTAGAATAATGTGCCAACAGTAAAGAGATTTGCGGTTGAAAAACTTTTTATACGTCGATATCGAACTATTGTACAGAATATAAAAATTTCTTTACCATTCGTGTTCACTTTTATTTGCTTCGCCAGTAAACTAAAAGTTAAGGTAAAATATTTTTAGTTTCACTTTTAATTGCTGGAAATATATAAATGAAACATTCATTAACAAAGAAAATAAAATGAGAAAAGACAAGAAAAAAACTCCTCAAAAAGAAGAACGAATTAAGAAAATTATACCACACTGTGGCCGAATCTTTTCCAGTCACTACCTTTATCTTACGCAAACCAAAAAAGGGACGAAATTGTGATGCTCTGTACTAGCAGGCAGTCGAGAACAATTTTCTTAATTTTTTCTGCAAGCTCTTACCTATAAAACGTTTAGATACATATATCGTTCCATCTTCTGTAGCTTACAAGCTCACGAGGAAAAAATGCAATTTATTTTGTTTGGAAAACAAAAGAATTTTCAATTTCAGTCTGTGGGAACATCCTTTCAACCTATTAACCTTTCAATCTATTTTCAATACCAATCTGTCTGCTACAATTTCCAAAGTTCTAGCATACTTGAAACCTATATATTAATTCGTACGATCAGGATAATGTTTACAGACAGACCGAAGGACAGACATGGCTAAATCGATTCAGCGTTTGATACTCATTATATTAACATTATAGAGTGCTTGAAGCTACTATGCGGGCATTGCAAAGGTTTTGACCAAATCAATATACTCAACGTACTTCGGTGATGAGTATAAAAAAAAATATGAAAGCAGAAGCTCTCTTCATTTAATATAATTTCTGTAATTCTATGTTGTTAATCGAAACTGTTTCGTACGGATGTGTATTTACACATACATAGCGTATATATACAGTATATATATATATGTATAAATATATGTATAAATAATATACACTACCGTCCAAAAGTGTGGAAGCAGTATCAAACAAAGCAAAACAAAGTCATCTAAATTTGTTTGTGTGCACATTGTTATAGAATTAAAAATTAAATAACAACTAACTTAAATGAAATACAATTTTAATATATAATATGAAAATAAAATTAAATTTTAGCTTCATCGAAGTGTTCACTTCTCGTATATCTTAGGCATTCGATTAATGAATTTCTTAACGTAATCTTCACACAACTTGTTCCATTCGCTTTAACTTTATTGCCAAATTTAACCGCATATAGTCGGCAATCTTTTGTTTTGTTATAAAACAAATGTGGTCCAAAACTTTTGGACGGTAGTGTATATATACGCTTGTGTACGCTATACACATGCTTGTGTATAACAAGTGAACGTCATTTAATAATATTAATGAAGTTATAGATGAAAGAAAGAATTCGTACAAATAAAAAGTAAATTAAAATTATGTTCATACGTTTGTTGGTCTGTAACTTCAGAAAGTTTATATAAAAGTAAAAAGTCATGAACGTGTTAAAATTTTTACGACTGGGTGTGTGTGTATATTTACATTTTCGTTCGTTATAAAAAAATTGTTCATTAAAAATTACATAAATTTTTATTTATTTATTTTTTTTTAAATTTGCTCGATATGTAGTCTTTCGCATATAGACATGCGTATATCCACCCATACGTGATTAACGTAACGTAAGCGTATTATGAATACCCGTACCGTTGTATGAACCTATAAAGGCTTTTAATCTTGTCTACAGTTTATGTTATATGTTATTATTGTATTATTACATTTACCACAACATTAAGCCGAACACAATTTGTACGTGACTAATTATGTAAAGACTTGCAACCAAGAACACAATAACCGCAACTATATGCGTTCACTCACAAATTTTGACAAAATACAAATAAAATGAAAGTAACCGACTGATATGAAAAGTGAATTTAATGTGATTAAATCTAAGGCCACAACACACTATAATAAATAAGAGAGATTTTTTATTAGATCGTGTCTTACACACACATTATGACGAACGGTTTGTGGTTAAGTCTGCATACGTCAAATTTCGTTTGTTACTACTTTTTATTCCGTAACTTTAGAGAACCAAAAACAATTTTCAACTAAACTGCAGATCGTGTGAAACATTTGTTTACCACGCTCCACACTATACCTGAACTGTTTCCGGTACAATTGCCACTAAGTCAAATTTCATCATGAACGACCTCGATAATTACTATTTATCAGCCCAACAGAAAAATGCAGTTATAGACAGCACAAGCACCGACTACTCTATATTTTAACCTCTACACATAATTGAGACTCAATTAGTCGAAGTCCAGAGCTATATGCAAGTCCTCGTTTCTTAGTGTTTAGGAGAATTCGACATCAATAAGAGGGCTTTGTACTCTCTTGGAGTACAAGATGTGGGAAATTGGATTTGAATTGAATTCTCTCTTTTGCGTAAGGACGCATCTACCGAACGTTTCAACATTTAATATTTCTGAGATTCGTTCCAAGTCTGCGGTGCAATTTGCACCGTTTTGCTCATTAGTGACAAATGAGTTGTATTTTATAAAAATGGGAAAAATCTGCCACGCCCATTTAATGTTGTTAATTATTGAAAATTTGTTTAGTTTTCTATTTTCAGTTTAAATCTGAAAGATTCGGTCACGTCCGGATCGGATCGTTTTCTCCTGTAACTCCCAATGTCTAAGATATATCGAAATTTGCTGTTACCATCTTAGACATATTTACAAATTTTATAAAGCAGACATTGCATAGGCTTAACGCCACTTATAAGGAAGTTATCATATGCATAACAAAACATAAAGGCATGAAGTCCTGAAAGATCGAAGTCGTGTCATTAAATTATAAGAAGTTCTTTCAAATACTTAAAATTGATTAAAAAGATTAATTGATTTTTATATTTATTATTTAAAAAAAGGGTACTAATAAGTAAAATCCTGTAGTTCTTTTAAAGGCGAATATCTCAAAAATGTTATATATTTGGACTTCTCGATATCTGAAATGCGAGCAAATCCGTGTGCTTTGGTTCAATTCTTCCATAAATCTTCAATTAAATCTTTAAAATCTATTCCTATCGCTTTAAAATTATATAATTTTGCCATGAACCTCTCAATTTGAGAGGGAACGCAATGAACGCTGAGGGAGCGGAACGAAAGTTTGGAGAACGTCCCTTTAAATGTTGCCTTCAACTTACTCTAAAATTTTGTTTTCATTTCACTTTTTATTGAAAAACTCTGTCCGATGATAGCATATTTTTGAGCTTTAGAAATAGAAAAAATCCCAGAAGACAGGCTGAATACGGCATTTTAACTACGGTGTATTTCATCAAAAACTACTTGAAAACTATGCAGTTTTGGAACAAGTGCTGCTTCGCTCGTTTTTTTTTCTTCTTAGTTGGTAAAAATAGCTCCGCATTACCCCTAAGATATTTTTGTTGTTAAAGTAATCTCTGATACTTCTATTGCGGAGAACAATTTTTTCACATTTTTGTCGGTAATGGATGTTCTCGAATAATTAGAGATTTTTGTCGCCCCTCTTGTAACTTGTTTCATTATTTCTTCATAAGCTTCCATTTGTACGTTGTGAATTCAACACCAATTTCTTGATTTAACTGTTTGCAATGCTTCACCGAGTTTGCTTCTAGAACAAATATCAAACAAACTTTTTGGTAACTTTTTGAAAAAATTTGCTAAAATTACGTTCAACTTTTTTGTTTACAATACCAACGTATTCTCAAAATTGCTCAAAAATTTTCACATGTTGCTTCCTTTAACGTGTGTGAAAAGAATAAAGTCGAAATGCAAGACACTGTGCGCAGGGTTTGCAAATTCTCATCGCTTCAAACCAAACACGATGTAATAATATTTTAAATTGGTTCACTTTTAGATAACTGTTACTGAAGTTGCTGCAAGCCATGGAGTTTTGGTAGGCAGACACTAATAGGACGGCATAAGTTTATTTAGCGGAAGGAATCACGGTGTTTGGAAAATTTACATTTTTTCTTTTTTTTGCCTTGGATTACGTTTTGTTTTTTCTTTCGAAAATAGAACAAACAGCCGTGATTAAGGCCATACTAAGTGTGGGAGGAAAACTCTTATGTTCGCCTATTTGCTTTGCTGAGTATTAGCGTCAAACATTAAAGATGACGACGAATAAGATATATCCAACTGCAGACTTCACTTTAAAGGAAAACACTGTATCACCTTTAAAAAAGCGTTTCTTTATTAATAATTTTTCTAAAAAAAAAATTCTGTAAACTGCGGAAAAGTGGCATCAATGAATTTAAGTCTACAAAGAAGCAAGGGGTGGATTATGAAAATATTGAATTTCCTCCGCATTTGAGAGAAAAGATTCGAGATTTAACCAAAAAAATGACGTTCATATATTAATAAAAAATGTTTCGCTAAAGAATGCGTTTCTAAAGATAGCGTTTAGAATAATAAGATCGAAAATAGCTCAGGTTATGCCGCATACCGTTTTGAAAAAACGTGTTTTGATATAAACGTGTTTAACGTTTTGAAATGCGTTAGGCACAAAATTTATAATAATATTTTTTATTATTTTTCTCCAGTAGTCTGAAATCCCACATCCTAAAAATTGCGCTTCCATGTTAAAATACTTCTCCGTATTCTCCGAATATGCCTGAACCGCCACATCTGTCGAAGACAGAATCACACGTTTCACATTACTTGTAAAGCGAAATGACAAAGAAAACAGCGATAAAATGTATAAATCTGCAGCCGAATTCATAATCAAATCTAAAAACTTCATCGTACACTTTTAAGTTTCTGTCAAAAACATTAAACGCTTCCTAGTCTTCTCGCGGGAATGAAGCTATGTTTACATAATTCTGCTTTTATTCATAAATAAACACAAATACCCTCTAAAGATATTTTCTAGCGCGCGCGAATTAGAGAACTTAGAAATCGTCAGATAAGTCGCTACGTTGTGACATCCTAGCAGAGAATGATTTGACAGAGGCAGTTTTGTCTGGGTCCTGGTGGAAAAACTGAAAATTGCAAGCAAAAGATTGCCAAATTTATTGAAACCAAGATTATGTGTCATGCATACGGCGTATTTTATATACTTTTATGGGTCACTGTTATGTTTAGAGACTAATGGTTTTCCTTAATTTCAGTGAAATTTCTAATTATGTTTTTAATAGTGCTACTTATAAAATACTTGTGCAGATTATCACCTATATACGAATTTTGTAATTGAGAAAAGTTTATTTTGCCTTTTTATGTCTTTTAATGAAATTAAATCCGTATGTGTAAGACTCACTGATGTGAAACCTCCATCAAGTGCGCATTTCTTTATACATCTTTTCCCTCTCAGTTCATCGTTATACATTTCTTAACTCAATTAATTTCTCAACCATTTATTAGTTTTACTCCTAATAGTATGCTAGCTTTTGAGGAAGTGTTCGTTTTGTGACCGCAACAAAATTTAAACCAAACAATATATGCAGCCATGAGATTGGGAAACTTGCCTCGTTTCTCTAAAAATAAAATAATACTACACTCACTGTTATTTTTGATTATAACCACTCTATAGGACAGCCACATATTAATTTCGTCATTTTGTTTGCAACACCAAGGAGGAAGCTTCAGATGTCTATAAAGTATATATAATCTTGATCAATTTTAGAATCGATTTAAACATGGTTGTCTGTCTGTCTGTCTGTCTAACTGTTTATCTGTCTGACTGTCTGTCAACCCGTCAATCTATCCATCTGTCCAACCAGAAGGCAAAACATTTTAAATTTGTTCGTAGGCTTGTCATGTGACTGAATTGAACTCTTTCTAATACCAGTGTACATGCAAGAATTTTCAACGTTCTCAATATATTCAATATCTTCATTATTGCGTTGAAGAGAATGCTTGCCACAGATGTTGCACAGACAGACAGGTAGACAGGTATATAGACAGACAGACGGACGTGCCTAAATCGATTCTAAATTCGATGCTAATCGTGAATATATATACTTTATGGGGTACCCGAAGCTTCCGTCTGGGCGTTGCAATCAAATTGACAAAACTAATATGTCTCCCTTATTCGCTGGTGGGTATAAAAGTGAAAAAATTCCGCCACTCCGCCCTACCCAATATTATAGAGTATCAACATTTTTTTGACCTTTTTTTCAGAAAGGATTCGGCTCCAAATGGATATAATTTTCTTATTTGTCTTTTTTCTAAGTTAATTTTGCTAATAAAATGAGTGTATAGCAGTTTCTCTAAAAAATATCCAGGTAAATAAAATTAAATATTATAATCAGTAATAATTAGTAAATAACAAAAATTAATGAAAAATGTCAAATTGCGAAATATGAGTTCAGAGCGAATATTTTCAACTCAAATTATTCTAATTAATGTATTATTACTACTATTGTTATCGTTGTTGTTGCTATAAATTCAACCATTCTCTGTTGACATTTTCGATTATTATATATGTCATCATATACGGCTATATATTATTATATGCGCAATCCGTATCTTTGACAGCCCTGCTAAGATCGGCTGAAACCGTATTGATGCAGTAGCAGGAGGACGATAATAACTGTAGTGCTGTATAAAGATTATTTTTTTGACTGTGACGTCAATTAGTGGCTATAAAATTTGATGCATAATTAGTGGATTCTTACTAAATATCGAACAATAAATGTTGACATTTGAACGCTTCAATGTCGGTTTATTGGAATTTGCATTTTAACAAAAAAGTTTAATGAAACCTTAGAGTGATTATTTTTGCAACAGCAGCTTAATACTTTTTATCTTCTTAATTTTATTCACTTTGTTGCCTTTTCCCTTTTTTAACTACATTTGCTCGTGTTCAGATGCACTTATATTCTATAAAGAAGACATATGACTTTAAATACATGCAATCGTTTGGAAAATGCTCTTATCGTAACCGCTGTTCTCGTTGATATTATTATTAATATTGTTTTCTACGTTGGTATATACATCTAAGAGACTTAACTCCCTTATTGCGATTTCTATTATTACGTCATTCTGTGATTTAAATATGTAAAAGTGTTTGCCCGCCTTTCAGAACTAACGAAGACTTCAATGAGCGACAAATAGTGCATTGGATGTGCAATGAAATTCTTGATATAAACCAAAACCAAACCAATAAGATCATTACAAAACGAACTTTCTCCGTAACCTGTTTCCAGCAGGATGGAGAATGAGAGGCAAGTAAGTCGGTCGCTTTATCTAGCAGAACGACTTCATCAGTATCCAAAGGAACAATTAAAAAGATAAGATTGTTCTCCTAACTTCATCGCCAACTCTTTTTATTTCGGTAAATAGTGTTAAACCGAAATATCCGGTTATTATTCCACACACAGGAAATCCGTATATATCGCGTTTTGCTTGGCATCAAATGGAGGGTGCAATAATAAAATTAAAGCTAGGATATTGCTGCTGACACATTTAAATTTGACATCCCGTAATAAATCGCTACTTGTGCTTGTTGTGCCAACAAAATTCTTATCATTTGTAAGGAGGAAAACCATAACATTTTTCGTCTTCTATTAGCTTAAAAGTAAAGAAATTACAAAAATCTTAAAAATTTGTCTCATTCAATAGAGAGTTGATGGGATTAATATGAACTTGAGTACGTTCTCTGTCGATGATAAGTGTTTAAATTGGAGTACCCTGCCTTTCGTTGAGGTATGGCTAAAGTGCTCAGTATTAACTTTTGTATTATTATTATTTGTACATATTAGAAAGTTTATGTTGTAGCTGTATAAACATTGAGTTGTAATCCCCGAAAATAGATTTATATTGGTCTTCGTGAGCTTCCATGTAAATTTACATTTATTACATATTTCTATATTCAAGCCTGCTTACCACTGACTGCTAACAATGTGATATCGTGTATCGAATCGAAGCGTTTCCTTTCATCTTGTAGAGATTTCAAGTTTCATGGATGTTGTAGGGAAATTACACTTACCTTTTGCCTGTAGCAGGTGTTGTTTTTGTGAAAAAGGTATTTAACAACTTTCTTAAATGAAGTCTCTTTTAAATTAATAATATTTGTATTGATATAAACGAAGATCAGAATATGGTGTATGCTACAATCATCCAGTAATTTTATCAGAAGCCATCAATGAAATTCAAGAGAATTTTTATTCAAAGATTCTTGTAATAGATTTAAAAATAGCTCACAGACTTCTACAAGTAAAATAATTACTGGTGTAAAGTTAACTCCCAAAATTTTTTGAGGTTTGTGTTTTTGCTAAAAAGGTCTGAGCTTAGATAGTTGATAATAAAGCGGAATGGAAAAATAAACAAAATGGTTACAAAAATTAACTAAATAATGACCTAAATCCTGCCTTATGTTATAAAAAATACAAAAAGAAAATTATTGTTTCTATTCATCATGAACAGTGCTCTTGTAGTTGGACAAATATTACAATGTACAAACCGCGTTATAAAATATTTTAAAGAAATAATACATTTCTAGTTTTTCGGTATATTTTAAACGATTCTAAAAGCTATTAAAAAACCCAACATCATAATTCAAAGTAGGTGACATCATAATCAAAAGTGTCCATATGAACTATTCCCTACATGTCTAAGTGTTCAGCTTAAACGTTAAAGACTCCTAAGTAAGTAGCGCTTTTTCTTTCTTTACTGAGCAACGATATAACGCAATGTATGGACGGGCTCAAAAGATTATGGAATTCTTTCGACATGGTATTCATATTTTATCAGAAAGGTAGGAAAATGTAGCGAACAACGCTGGACAGTGCTTAAAAAAAATTTTTTTTCATAAAATGTTTGGTTTTTCTTTTTTTTACGATCAATTTTGCTACAAGACCTTTTGAGATTTAGTTACAGATTGCTCCCTTTCCTAAGAAAGAAAATGGATGATAGTAATAGATATGCCGATCGACGATATCTTATCAATCATTACAATCATTGGCAGATTTTACTTGCATTACGCATAATACTACAAGAAAGGATTACACGATTGCTCTTGCTTATGAATCCCTTTCTGCTATTTTCGCGCATGTTTTTCTTATGCAAATAAACTTAGTGATAGAGTACTTATTGATTTCTATTCTATTGTAACACCAAACATGATTGCACGCGAATCGATCCTTTTGTTCTTTCTTTTGTTTTATCGTCCCACAATTTAAGGATGATCGTATTTCAGAAATTTCCTATTGATATGACACAATTTGAATTTGAACAAACGAGCTAACTGATATGTTGTTATCACAAATTTTCTCTATTGTTCTAATCTGTCAGCATAAATTAACGAAAAAAATAGATCAAGAACCATCAATTAAGTTGAATTCATTAGGTTAATTCACGAAACATTTAAAATGCGGTGCGATCTATATTAATATCGTGTCTGAAGAATTCCTTATAATTGGGTGCACATTCCTATCTAATGCTATGCCCCTAACAGACATTGTTTAATAATGCATCCTCTAAAGAAATCATGATCAATTATGGTGATCACCAAGGTAGTTAACTCGGACTTCTTTTATTTGTCTTTTATATAAATGATTCACTAAATATTATAAAATACTTTCGTGGGCAAGAAAATATGATTCAAAATGCAGTTAACGTTGTGCAATATTTGGGTCATTTTAGCGTTTCCGGTAGCGGAATCGAATAAAGTTGTTGTCAATTTTCCATGGTGAGTTGATGGCTTTCGATGATGATGATCAACTTGTAACGTGCAGTGAACTGATAGCATTCATAAACTTTAAAATTTTTTTTGATACTGAACGTAAAATCTATTATCCCTTGCGAACGCAACATTGCTATCAAGTAAAATAAAAAAAGTAAAACACATTGTTAAGAACAGCATATATTTGATAGAATTTCTGGAGATAAAACGTTTACTTAATCTCGTTAGCAACCGAAATTCCAAATTGTTCAGGAGGGTAATACAAGCAAGAACAGATGCTTTTACCTGATGGTGCCGTAAAATATAAAACGAGTATGAAGAAGAAATCAACTACAAAATTTCTGCAAACAATTAAATGTAAATTGAAAAGAATTCGAACGCAAGATGGGAATCGATCAGAACGCACCCTGGAAACTTAATTGTTATAAAAAGGTTTTTTGAATTTTTAATAATATTAATAATAATGAGTCGTAAAACCCTGCAACCACGCATCATACTTAGATCTTTTTTAATGTGCAGCGTTCTTTTATGCTTATTAAGGGAGTTCGATACATTGCAATAGAGTTCTTAGATTAAGTTCGGAATATCGATTTTATATCGCATTTTAAACTTTTCTGTTCTCATAAACATCCTTCCAGATAATTTTCGGATAGTGCAAGCAGTGTTTAAGCCAAAATTAAATAAGAAAGAATGTACACATAAAGTGATGTAACTCTTTGGACGTTTAGGCTTCTGTCTATCATTACAATTTCACTCAGGTAATTTACATTTCAAGAGCAGTGTTTTTATACAATCTTGTTGCCTTCTTTCTCATTGTTTGCTGCGGTAAGACGACGAACGAACACAGTGTAATGCTATATTGTTGACCATTAATTTGGCAGAAAAACAAAAAGGTTAACTTGTACGTAACGTTAACAGACTTTCACTGAATTTCAAATTTTTTGATGGGTTCAATGAATCTTTTTATTCGTGATTTTTTGCTTGATCTCAGCACAAATTACGAAGATGAATAAAGATACTGAAATTGCCCTAAGCTGACCCTAAGTACACTCCAGTCCTAAATTTGCAAATAATGTCCCAAAGAAAGCATATGTTAATTAATATAATTAAAAAAGGTATAACAACTTTGTTGTTATACATAAATGCAAAGGATCTGAATGTTTTAAAACCTATTAAATTTTATTTTGCGTTATATGCGAGCACAGGGACATATTGACGAAACGAAACAACAAGAGATTCTCTTCGACAAATAATAAGAAGTCAATGGTCTGTTTTTTGTGTAAATTGAAATAAGAAATAAATTTATAAAAAATTCAAGCCCGCAAAGTGTGATATTAAAAATTATTGCATTTAATGAAAATTAATTAAAATTAATTTTTATTATTTAACTGATATTATTATTAATTATAATCAGTTCATCTGCAGCATAATCTTCAAATTTGAATGAAAAGTGTTAAGTGAAAAATATTTAATTAAAAATGGAAATAAATTATAAAAATATGATGCAATAATTAAAGAAAGGAAAAGCGATATATAAAATTAAAATTGATATTGATATTGAATTATAAAGTAATATATGGCAGTTGTAACAAAACATAAACTTAAACAAGTTAAAATGTTGTAGTTGGACAATATTGAGATCGTTAACTACTATTAAATTTTATTACCATTACATGCGCTCTTATCTAGGACAGAATTCGAGAAACAAACTTAAATGGACCGAATTTAACTCTATTAAGCGTTAAAACGCCATCCCGAACCGATTAAATCATTCTGCCGCAGTTTTTTTGTAACAACATTTCAAAAAATCATTTCATCCAAATTTTAAACTTTCGATTATTTTTCTAAAATAACGTTTGCCAATGCCGACCACTACACCACTACGTATGGAAAATTATAAATATATTATGGTGTAGGCAAAAAAAAATAGATTTACATGATCCAAGGTACAGTTAGCCTTTTCGGCAGATTACTGTTATGAACCAATTTTCATCATCATGAAATATTAAATATCAGACCATTTTATTACACAAAAGCTTAAAATTTCATGAAGAAGTTTTTATGGGAAGTACCTCAAAAAATGGTCCCATCTACGTTTTCTCGAATCCATTTTCAATAAAGTTTATCCTTGGGCCGAAACACACCAGTCTATTAAAGTTCGTCAAAATATCTTATAAATTTCGGCCTGTAGGTCGATCATAAAATTACATGCACAGACAGACAGACAGGCTTAAGTCAACTGACATGATTCTGATTCGATTGGTGCAATAAATGGTAAGCCTATCTTATCTACTCCGCACTCTGTAGGTGGTGTAAATATTTTCAGGCAAAATAAAAAAGGTTTTTCATATAACAATTTCTGAAAATGGGATGTTATACTGAAAATGGTTATAAAAATGCTTCAACCCTATTTTCTATAGGGTTCATCTTAAAGCCACAACATGTCATCGTACTAAGTATTATGAAACAATCATGAATATTACGATATCATCATAAAATTGCATGGACAGATGTCACAGGGAAGTACAGACGGACAGAGAAGTTTAAATCGATTCAAAAGATGAGTTTCAAGTATTTGATATAATGAAAGATGTATCTATCTTGAATCGTTCTGCTTGGATTCATAAGAATTATCCGTGTCCAAACAGTGTCGAGAATTTGCAAAAGCGGTCAAATAAGCGATCGTCAACTTTGCAAACAAGATAGACTCGAGAGGATATAGCGATATAAGTCTTCGTTATTTACCTTTTCAGAAACTGTATCCTTCGCCGCATTTATATAACAGTATTCTTTAAAATAGCCATTACGCCTAAATTTATCATAATCTCATGTTAAAAAGACGATTTACACTCTGAAAAATCAATCATCACGAATGCTATAATCAACTAAAAAGAGACGTTAGCAATAACTCGGCAACTTTCTGACTTAGTAACTGATTCAACTATAGAAGTAAGACTGTCGACTTGCAAGCTTATTGTCGTAATCCATCCTAATATCAAGATATCATTAGCCATTGAAAGTTGACTCTGCTTTTTTTTAAATTTGATTTGTAGTTATTTATCGTCGATTTTTAACACTTACGAAATTAGCAAAACAATGATTGTTTTTTCTTTATTTTATTCTAAAACTAAGAAATGTTTTTTTACTAAAATCTGCGGTATTTAGTTCGATAACCAGCTTCATCGACTACCTGTAATGAACAAGAAATCATCTATCGTTGTATCGCCGAACTGCGACAGCACACTTAACAAGGATCGCATTTGTCTTTATCGAACCATTTTCTGCTTACTATTCAAAGTATCGCTTATCACTCAGATCAAAGAAGTTTAATTCTCTGTTTTTTTCCATTTAAGTTTTTTTTTTGTCAGCAAAGGAACTACATTTTACTTAATAGCCAATGTTAACAATCGTTTATGCAAAGTAGATGCAGCGAATTATGTCAAACTATTACAAAGTATTTGCGATCTCCATACACGTATGCGAAGCTTAGTGCAGCTTGTTAGTAAGTTCGAAGCGCAATTTAAGGAACTTTCAGTTAAAAATGTGAAGAAATATACGTAGGTGTACAATTATAAAATGCGGGCTCCAAATGTGCTCATAGTATGTACACCAAGTATGCTCATGTTCCATCGCTTATTACACAAGCCTCCTACCCTATCGGGCAATTTGTGTATATCATGCTCGTAAATATTTTTCTATTTTGTAGCGAACGGATGTTCGCAAAGTAATTTTGTTTCTGTCTTCGCATAAACCAAAGCTCTGCTGAGAATGTGCGTGGCCTACGAGTGCAAATATTTGATAAACGGACACAATCGAGTCGGGTGGGAAAGTCGTTTGGACCCGCATTACCTAATTGGAGCGTTTTTGAAGAGTCGCAAACTAGCTTTTTCTTTGAATGGCAATGGATGGATGGATACAATAGAATCATATTTTGTTGTCCTTTAGACTCTATTTGATTAACAAACCGTTCTCTCTCCCAAGAGAAAAGCATCGTTCCTCTTGCCAAAGCCATATTACGGCCTTACTGTCAATTGGGGTCTATGGACGGTTTTTGTGCTTGAGATTCTCGGAATAAATCCACTTTTCTTCCTTGATAAAAGTACAATGTCTGTATATCGCTTTTTATCGTTTGAGCAAAAAAAAAAGAAAAAATACACGCGAATGCTTCTTATTTAGCTCAAATTTCAACATATTCGGTAAAACAAAACAATACTAAGTAAACACTTTCTTCACTTATCACTTATACGCGTCTGACAATTATTGATAGCCCAGCAAAATATCTTATTTGTCAAATCCTTACAACACAATGAATTGGTTCGTCAGCTGTTTCTCAAGCCCTCATTTCATACTCGTATACCTCATATAAGCAAACAATTTTGTTGCTGCTTGCAAATACCTGTGGAACGTGAAGGAGTAAGTAATTTTTTTTTTTTTTCTTTCTGTATTTTTTTTATTCTTATTATACTTTTCGCTGTTTAGCGAACGTAAAAGTTTCGTGCTGTGCCAAGAGTGGATGCTTTTCTCTTTTAGGTTTGCTTGATTTTTTTTTGTTTGTTCTCAAACATGAGAAAAAAACCGTGCTGGAAATGTTAAATCGATGTCAAGCAGGAAAAATAGCACAATTTTTTTGCCACATTTACATAAAGACGAATTCAATGTTACATTAAGTTGAAAATAGCTGCCAAATGCCTCACTTTTCCGCCATCTGCAAATATACGCTAATGTAGGTATAACCGTTAAATAAATGGAAGTAAACGAGTGTACAAATTTTCAAATTTAATTTATAACGCATTAGTAGCTATATAGAAAGATTTTTAAACTCAATGCATTGGATTTTGTGATCATATTCAAATTTTCATATAAACTTTCTGTAAGAATGCTAGATTTCGATCCTAAAGTTTTAAAACTACAACTGCAGAAGATTGTACGGTTTTTCAAATCCCCGCAAAACAAAAAAAAACCAGCAGTCTTTATCTTCCTACGAATTCAGTTCCTACGAATTCAATTTTTTCATTTGAAACCCATTCAAGGATATTCTTCTTCTCGCCTGGCATAAGATTTTAAGCAGGAATGTTATTGCAACCGTCTAGAGAATGGAATAGTTTTGACAACTACTCTTGAGACGCACAGAAAAACATTGTAGAGTAACAACACTTGAAGAGGTTATTAAAACCGGTATTTAAGCATTCAAAAAAAAAATTATTTTTCAAAAATATTAAAAAGTGGTAACATAGGAGCACTTCTCGCTAGATACGTTTAATTAAAGGGGCTCTCAGGCACACAGAGTGGCTGAGGTAAATTTGTATTTCAAAAAAAGGCACTTGATGTATACATTTATACCTAGAAACGCGCGTAAGGGATTTTCAAAATATTAATTTTGGCGTAAGTGGTCAGCACTTCGAGTTTCGACCAAAAAAATATATTGTGTGTAGGTTGGGAACGCATAAGTTTAACATCTAATAAATAGGCTCAAAAGAGCGTTAAATAAATTTGAAAAAAAAATTTTGCTTTATCATTAGTTCTCCTATATGATTTTCCCATAAGATCATTAAAACGTAAGATTAGCTTCAAAGGCCAAATCAATATAGAGTGTCTGAAAGACACCGGTAAGCTAACCGTAAGCATTTGTTTTCGAACATCATAAAAATTTTATTTATGACAATTTTTAGATATTAGTGCTTATCCCACATTTGTTCATAATTTGATTTCTTGGATTTAAATTTAATGTAACACTAATAATAACAGAATTTTAAGAAACATTAAAAAATGTGGGGTTCCCCTTAAAAGACTTTGCCATATTGAGCGAAGAAAACTTTTCTTTTATTGAAATTTTCGTTAACGAAGTTAGTCAGTTTTTCGTACTAATTTACTCAATTACTTAATTCAGTTTTGTTTATTCGCTTCGGGGAAGTACAAGAATTCTAAAGCGAAAAATTAAAGATCGCGGAGATCAATTGTCCAAATGAAAAAGCTCCTTGTACTATGTTGATTGCATCAACAAACTTAGAGAATGCCTTGTTATCTGATAGCTGATGCGGCCCTTCGAAGTCATAGTTGTTGATAAATGAACTGGATTAATAACCCTCTGACCAGAGGGAAACTCTGGAGTGTACCCAATGAGCATTTTTTTCTGGTTCCTTGGGAATTGCGGAAGTCCATTGGGATCAATCCACAGAGCTCAAAGGACGCAAAGGTTATCTTCATAATTGGTCCGAGCCTTTTCTTCAAGCAATTGATAATGAAGCGACATTGAAATATCAGCAAATTGATTAGAAGCATCCAACAAAAGTGGAAAAAATAAAACATAAATGAAAAACTAGATTATGTTTTATGTTACAAAAAATACAAAAGAAAAATTTATTAATTAATGATATTTTTATTTATTTACGTTACTTGTAATTAGATAATAAATTATAATAATTGTATTTATATTAATTAGAGTTTTTTGATATGTTTTAAATTGCCATTAAAGCCATTATATTTCTCTAAAATATTTTTTTAGAAACATATTTCATAAATTTTAGTATTTTACGTATACGGTGGATGGTGTACATAGAGGCTTTTGGGCGGTTTTGTAATTTGAATAAGGCAACGAAAATTTGTTGACAGCTTGAAATGGTTCTGTACTCTGAATCCCGAAATTAGATTTTTCTGATAATTTATAGAGCGTTTTAAGACCCACTAAAAATCTGGAGTAGCCTTATATCTGTAAAAGCTTTTGAAACTTGATTTATACATTGGAACTCTTTCAATAATTGTACTGTTACTGTGGATAATAGTTAGTAGCAATAGCGTAGTTTCTTGGAATAGTAGTTAAAGTGTAATTAAAGGTTTAGTTTGTTTTATATGTGCACGATTTTTATAAATTAAAAAAAATTTTTTTTTTGTGTTTTATTTCGCTGTAAATTTTAACATAGCAAAGGCACAAACCTCAAAAAATTAATTGAGTACACGTTTATTAACTTGATAGTGATGCTTTTTGTCAACTAGAGCCTATGCCGGTAGCCCAAATAATCATTAAGTAACTTTTAAATTATTAAACTAAAATTCAGTCGAAAAATTAATGAAAACTAAAGGTGTTTCATTTCACATGAAATTAAGCTGCAAGTTGATTATGCTATTTGAATGCAACTCGTGCATTAGTCTCATCTTAAAATTACGTTAAGCTGCAGGGCAATAATGATGATGCAAAATGGATAGTTTTACTTATTGTGTGTAGGTATGTGCCTGTGTGTATTCTTCTCAATTACATCAAAGATCAGAAGGATGTTACATTAGAAGCGAATAGATAAACAAGATGACTTTCTGCTCCGTCTGTCTTTTATGTATGGTAATAAGGAAAACAGCAAGAAGAAATGGTAAAAGGGAAGTAATACCTAACGGTATCGCTATGAAAAAATCCAAGTAGAAATACTTAAGTCTTTTATGTGCGTATGTTTATAGAATTTTTGATATTCTGAGCTAGTCATGCAAAAGATTTAATCTCAAGTGCTACATGACTGATTTATTTAAAGAAAGCAAGCACTACAATGCATGCATGATATGCTCTCTACAACTCGTATTCCTTTTTCTGTGTCCGTATTAAAGTACAAAATCTTTAAAACTTTATTTTTTAACTTATTTTTCTTATTTTGATTTTACTTCACTGTAAATTAACAATTTTATCAAATTGAATCTTGAATATCAATTTCAACGAGTCCCTAAACATTATTTCTTTATATTGATGATGCATTCTGACAACCACAGCACAAATAAATTCCAATCGATGAAGTTAACTAAGAATTTTCTGCAAAATTGCATTTGCTCTCTTCGTATATGAAGTGTATGAAGGACAATAAAGAAACAAAACTATAATCGAATATTATCAGCAAAAAGTTCTTTCATGAACCTCAACATTTATTGTCCTTATAAAGTATTTGTTTTATGTACAAAAACGCAGTTTTATAAAAAAATTGAAAATTATATAAATAAATAACTACAAGCACTTAAATATTTTCATAAAATATATACAATGAAAAGCTCAACTACCGTCCCGATGAATTTCTATTTCATTTTCATTTTTGTGACATTTTAGTATTTCCAAACCTTAACCACAAATTTGCAAGATGAAATTTCAAGAAAGATTTACTCATGAAGTCTCGAGAAGGGAAGCGCAATAGAATAATTATAACCACAACATTGCTGTAATAGCAACATTTCGCTTATCAGTAGTAGAGTTAAAACTAATCGTTGAATTTTCTTTTCTCTTAAAAATCTGAATTTATTATGTTGGACGAGAGCAAGACATAAGAGATTACATTGATTTTCCTATTAATAAATTGTGTTAACTCTGGTCAATATAAAGTTTTCTGCCCGAACGATTTCAAATAGTTTTATATGTACAAGCAGTGACTTTTTGAGTAAACAAACGCTTGACATACTTTTCAGTGCTGGTTTTTAGTGGTTGAATAGATATTGAAGACAGCAAACCTACTAACGGTTATCCTTAAATATCATTACTTCAACGAATGTTGCAGAACAATGAACAAATGAACTTAGTTAAGTAGAACCCAAATCCAAACTCAAACATACCAAACAGCAGTTTATTTTGTAATATTTTTCAAACCATGATCTAGTCACAAATAGTTTTTAAAAACGTCGTTAAAATGTATAGCTTCGTCTATCAAAACGTGTTAGTTTGTCGTTTTGCAATAAGTCGTCTTTGTTTCAGTTACATAAGCTGATGTACTAGTAAGAGAAAACAATTCTTTATAATAACATACGAGCGGAGAAAATGTTTACTACATTTTTCTTTTATTGAAAATGTCTTTTATTATAATACATACATGACCTGATCCCTAGACATCCGAACCTATTCACCCTCAATATCGGATATGTGACAAAATATGTGTTCGCCATCCGCATCAGGAACTGCGAAACTCGTGCGCATTGCGCGATTAACAGATCTTATCACATTAAACATAATTGGAATTTTTGAAGCACGCGCAGATGTTGAGTCAGCTCTGGTGTGCTTCGTTACAAAGCGATGGTCCTCGACAAATCGGTAACGATAGCGTTGCGAACGGAAGGTTCCTCATACCAAAAAAAAAACGTTTCTATAATTATCCGAAAATTATTTTCACAGTTAATATTCGTTGAATTTTATAAAATATTTCTCCAAACGAACGGGCGGTATATTCAATATGTGATTTTGTCTGTAATGACCAGAAGGAAACTTCAGAGACCCCATGCAATATAAATAGTAAAATTAAAAATCGATGTAAACATGTCTGTCTGTCTGTCTGTCTGTGTAATGTGTGTGGTAAACATTCATTATAATTAAGAATGAGCCAAATCGATCACAGACTACGCCTACAATATAAAATTTATTTTAAAATTAGCTTTAAACCATTACACCATTAACAGACTCTTATAGAGAGCGAAGCTAAATGGTATTCGGAAGGGCCAAAGTCTGGACTGTGCGGTGGGTACAGCAAAACTTGCAAAAAGTGCATTTTTGGCATCAAATTTTCTAAGAGAGGAAATGGACTAGATGCGTTGGATTCAATAAAGCATTTTGATCGTGCACAGCATCAATTTCTCCCCAGGCATGCGCAACCTTTTTTGATTTTTTCTTAGTGAAATTGCAAAAAATAGGTCGATCTAGGATCATTTTTATTGTTTTACTTTTTCGATGAAAATATTTAAAAACTTTTGTTCGAATTATTTTTTGAGAGAAGCATTCCATAACTACATCAGGTGTAGTGAAAAATTGCATACGAATTGAAAGATATTGAAGAATTTTCTATATGAATTCTGAATAAGGAAAATCTGACCGATTGGCATGTAGAGATACTCGACGTGAAGACTCATGATATAACCATAGTCCGGCAGGTAGGTAGCGAGTACAAGAACAACTTTTTATTTGTTGCAAAATTTCTTAAAAATATTAAATTTCATTCGAAAAGGATTCATTCACCCATACATAATCACGTATAAAGAGATACTTACAATCACATTTGGTATCCTGTTGAGAAATTTAAAAAACAAGCAAAACTTTTTTATTTTCAATATAAACATTTTTTAACTAAAAATTGTACGCTTTTCCTTTACTTACATACTACTCACTCATACCTTTATAGAAAAAAAATCACTGACAAAGCCGACATACACTTTGCACATAATAATAAAATTTCTAAGCATAGAAACATTTGGTTCTCTTTTAAAATGTAAGCAGTGTGTGTGCATACAGTCGAGTGCAGGCGCTTGAACACAGTTGAGATGAGTGTGTTAAAGATAAATTTGAACTGGGAATTTGGGAAATAAATAAGTAACACTGAGCAAATTTTCTTCAAAACAAATTTACGTTTAAGGTATTAACTGCAGCTACAAAAAAAAAAAAAAAAAAAAAAAAAAAAAAAAAAAAAAAAAGAATAAAGAAAAAGCGGTTGAAAAGAAACTTTTAAAGAAATTTAAAGAAAACAAACAGCGCAAACTATCATAAACAAAGGATACTGAAGAAAGTTTTGTATCTGCGTATCTGTTCCAGTTCCTTCAGGACGTCGTAAACTCTTAATGATGTTATAAATTCTCTGGTATAGATTTCATGCCGGGGCAAAACCGTAAATTTTTCGTCATGTCAATGTCGGCAGATCTGCTGGTTAAAGGATGAAAATTGTTAACATAAAATTTCTTCCATCATCGTCGACGCGGACTTTCATTTAATGTGCTTTCACCAAGAGCAGCAATCAACCATGCATAAGGTAAGCATTAGATCTTCGCTTCTGGCAAAAATGTGAAAATGGGAAGGTGAAGAAGATTGAAATGCACCGCTTTGTTTCCCCTTGAATTGATTCTCTGATAATATCGAGTGTCTGAATTCCACTCTCAGCCGTAATCGCTTCAGCTTCTGTTTAAGTTCAAAATTTCCGATTGGCTTGCGTATGTTTATTGTAGAAAATAATTTTTATTTTTTCAATAATATAGAAAATGAGTTTTTTTTACATACACAGTATATGTGTAAGTAGAATAATAAGCACACATTTTAAATCTTCAGAAAATTTAACTTTCGGAACATAGGTGTACAGCTGCATGCAAGTACACTGAAAGCTAAAATGCGTTCTTTCTTCTTGAAACAATATATTCCGTAACGGTATACCTCACAATTTCTACAAATTTCGTTACTTTTAGTACTTGAAATATTTTTATTATTAAAAAGAATTTTTTTCTAGTCGAAAATAGAGGTTTCGAGCTAAAATACTCGGCAATCGCAGAATTATAAAAATTTTTCAAAATCCTTGTCTGTTTTTCTAGCTATAGATGAATAGATATATATATATTTTATATGTTATATTTGCACCATTTATGTTCTAGGTCTGGGCCTAGGATGCTTTAAAAGCACCTATGAGCGTAGCATACACAGTCATACCAAAACAAGCTCGCTTGAGCCCTTGCCTTGTTGCCGAATACCTGGGAAACTGAGAAATCCCATGAGTCATCTGCAAGCGCTGAAGGTGACGGCGTATTTTAAAATTCTAGGCTTTTGTACAGCAAAACAGAAGCTATCCCATGAGCTCAGAATAACTAATGAAATCGTACTGGAAAGATTTCGTTAACCCAGTCTTAAAAAGCGGACCAGTAGTAGCAATATGATACACTGGCGTTTCGGTATTGGATTGTGGTGAAATTGCAGCATAGGTTGTTCGAAATTTCAAAGTTAGCCCAGTGTTATAAAGCGAAACAGTAGTAACAGAATGGTATGTTGATGATTCAATACAGAATTGTGGTGAAAGTGCGGCTTACCTTGCATCCTTCTTCCAGCAGACATCTATGAAATTTCCGCGTGAGTCTTCGAAAACTCAAGAAGACAATGCAGGGGAGACCATATTCACTTCGACAAAGAAGTCCCTTTAAAGGGCTTAAAAGGATATACAACAACATTCAGGATTGTGACCGAGTGATAACATGAATGAAATGGGAAAGATCCAGGACTTTTCTGGGGAGCGCCAGAGGGCTATATTAAAAGGAAGGTATAGGAAGCAAGTAGATTTACAAAATCTTCAGTCTAACACAAAAATTACTGCAACTACGAAGGGGCGACCGACGTTTCAACTCTGGTTTCTACATAGCGACGACTGCCATATCTGTCATACTGTCTATCATTTTGCGTAAACTCGCGGCTATCTGTAGAATCAGACTATAGGTGTTGAGCGAGCATTCTACAATACCAGACTGGTTCACTGAGACGAAGAATATAGTGGGATTCGGATGAATCCTTAAGTTGGTGAGCTAAGAACTTGGGCGAATACAATAGATGACTGGTGGCGCGTTGCGAATCTTGCCCATGTATAACAATAAAACACAGCAGCGGAACATCTTAAGTATAGAAAATTTTAATACTAATCCTCCATTGTAATATACTATATATATAATACTGGATATGAGACAATATCAGAAGACAATATCAGAAGAAAATTTTTCAGATTAGACAAACATTCGTGATAAAGCCACGTTTTCATCTCATGAATGGATTAGCTGGAAGTACTGCATCATGAGTTGCTGTGTGCAATGAACCGAAATTATGAATAACTGATGCAGTGGAAGCAAAATAGACGGCGATATGTAAAGAGTCATGATATCGTTATTGTTCTGTATAGATGACCAATAGTCGCCGCATTATGAAAGGCACTAAGGGAGCCTTAGTAGCAGTGGTAGTAGTAGTTTCTATGAGGAAATTAATTTTTTCGAGTAGTCTCAATTTAGTTACATATTTTATATAGAAACAATATGAATTTAGTGATGGATGTATAATGAATGAAATATGAATGAAAATACTTTCTTCCTACTTTCTTAACGTGAGCTCTTATTCCCAAAAAAAATTCGCACGGACTTATTTAAAACTCTAGTACAATCTTGAAGTCCCTTAATGTGATAGACAGTTAACTTACGGCTGAAGTTTTCTTATTTCATTCTCTCGGCCACACCATAAAAATAGATATATAAATAAGACATTTTAAAAACTCTGATAACATCTAATTAACTGAAATAATCAAGAAAAAATGAAAAATTTTAAAACTCAACAGACGCAGGGAAGACGTTGACTTAAAATTTTCCAAAAATTTGTATTATTTCTACAAATATTTTTCTTTAAAGTGGTTCCTATATGCTTGTCACACACACACACACATCTTTAATAAATAACTGAAAAAATTTTATGTATATGCATGAAGAAGATTCGACGAAAATACTACCTACAGAATATGATAACCACTAGAATTTGTTTCTCTTTCCGCATAATTTTATTCACATTTTTATTCCATCGAAATTTAAGCAAAATAATAGCTCAAACTAACGAAAAAAAGAAAAATGCCGACGTTGCTTATTTTGACAGAAGGCATCATTATCAACATAATCATCAAAAATTGAAAGCCACAGCAGCAGATGAACAAGCATTTACTGAATAGAAAATCTATTCGTTTTCGCAGGCATACAATTTATCATTTCGTTCATTACCAGATGCAAAAAAATGTTATGAAAAATAATAAGATATATAAAGGATGTAACGAATTTCCCAGCTCTCTAGTTTGTATACACCGGAGTATAAGAGTTTAGAGTTTATAGTAAACGCATGAAAATTTTGAAGTCCATTACGAGCAAAACGAGTCTGTACATGACTCAGTTTGGCATGCATTTGTGCATTAGCATTATTTGCAATTAAATTGTTTAAAAAAAAAAAATCTTCACGCTCACTTCTCCGTATGGAAGACAAAGAGTTTGATTTTTTTTTTTTTGAGTACTCGAGGCTCTTGAAAATGAATTGAGGTCAACAGGGCTCATTAGTTTGCATAACTTTTATAAAGCTATGCCTTTGAATATAATCGCAAGCATTCACGTAACACCCTCCCAAGGGCATTTTTGCATACGCAGGAGAAATTTTTCTGCAAATATCAGTGAGTTTAATGCATTCGCATTTTTATCATTCGCTAGCAAAAATATTGTTTGTAATCAGTTTTATTGCAATTTGGCAACTTTCTGATAGTGATGCCATTCATTACAGAAAAACTATGAATTCTATACGGATCGGTTCCGTTTCTTGGCAAGTTCGCACGAAAATGTTTTCTTGTGTGATTTTTGATTTTTCCTTTTTCACTTTAATATTTATTTTTAAGAAAGTTTATTAGTTTGATTATAACGCTTGCTGCTCTTTATATAGAAATAGTTAGCGAGAAGTCATAAGTATTCCTATGAATATTTAGATCTCTTATATCGTAATAGAAACATTCTTTTAATTTTTTAATTTTTTTTAATTTTGATCTTTTTTCTATACTTATAATGTATCCAGAATATTGTAATATATGTTTTGGGGAAATGAAGAGAGAGAGGAGTCTAACATATCTAGATATTTCTACACTTTACTTCCTTAGAATCCCACAAAAGTTGTACTTCCGTAAAGAAATCCTGGATATTAAAAGTGTTTCTCTTTTCTCTCGTGATCTTAATTTATTTGAAAAAAAAAAGAAAAAGTTAAAATATTGTCTATAAACTATTTTTTACGGAACATGGCATCAATTGATTTTGGACAATATTTTTTATTTTTTATTTTTTATTTTTTTGGCTTTTTGGCAACTAGTTAAGCTGACTGTTGTTAACAATATCCGAATAAAGTTAGCCAGTCAATGGGTGGATTCAACAGTTCTCTTGCCAATTTTATTGCAAAATTCACTACAACGCTATGAATGAGTGCACATTCATCTATCGACAAATTTAGCCATTCGTCCATCCATCCATCTATTCATATCTATGCATTCATTTATTCGCGTTTTATAAGAGATAAGATATATGGAAAATATGTTTATACAAATTTCGGTCAAACAAATTTCAACGTTGATTCAAGTTTAAATAATTGTGGCCATATACGAGGTCAGACAATATATGTATGTATTTAAAAAAAAACGTTGATTTCAACTTTCAACATTTCGTTTTAATCTCCGTTACTGAAATATTGGCATAGCGTTCAGTAACGCTATCGCCATTGTAGCCGCGAATGAGACTCTGAATGCATTATATTTTAAGAATAGTTTTTGTAAGAGATGTGCACATACATACATGTGTGCATTACTTAGCCAGAGATTATTTAAAAAAATGAAAGAGCTTCAGTTCAAAAAAAAAACTTACATTTTATATTATTTACATGAGAATTTGTTTGTAAGGGTACGTGCGTGTAAATTGTTGGATTTTATGTATACACACACCGAAATACATGAACTTATGAACTTATAGTTTTCCTTACATTATTGTCCAAGATGAATTTCAAAGTTAAATAACGAGGCGAACAAAATTATTTCAATGTGTGCGAGTTTGTATATGCGTGTGTACAAGTATTTATTGCTTTTGTTTCGCACTATAAGGAAATAATGAATGAGTTACTAAGGGAATGCGTTTCGATAGAGAAGAGCATACGCGCCCTTCTACGACCGCTCGAGATACGTATAAAAGTTGGAAATATAAAAGTACGAAAGAAGTAAGTAAAGTACGGCTAATGTAAAAAAAGAATAAGTAAAATAAAATCTTCCCATTCATTGCAATTTTTCTACTGTAAATTATATGTTTCTGTCTAGCAGACAGTGTGCTTGCCGCGTTGACATTTTCCACAGGCTCCAAAAATTTGATCAAAATGTGTGAGTGATAGAAATCACTTTCATAGACCATATCGTGTGTTAATAAAATACCGTTCTTCCGATTTATGTATTTGCTAAAAGCACAAAGTAGAGAAATCAGCAAAAGAATTAATTATAGAAAATTAAACAAAAATAATGAACATAATATATGCACGAAACCAAACGTCAAAAACGGACTTTGCGTTACGTAATGTAGACACATTATCGTTCTAAAATATTTAATTTTCCAAACCACCTTTTGCGGTCACTGCCGGTAAAGCAGCCGCTAACTAACATACCCTGCCTTTATTGCTACTAGCAGACCACCTGAAGGCAATGAACGTCAGATATTAGAGTAAAAAAAAAAAAACTATCCAAAAATAATAATAATAAAAAAAAAGTTATCATAATCTCGCTGTTTGTAATAATCTCGGTTTAGGCTTTTTTCATTTCCAGGCTTTTTAATCACTTATTGCATAAAAGTAATTTGGAATTAAAATAAATAAACATAAGGAAAAAGACTATTAAACTCATTTACGTATTGGCGGCAAAATCACCCATATATACGCGAAATGTTTACTTATGACAATAAAGCGATATTTCTACGATATTTCAGAACCTTTTTCTGCTGATACATGCTACTGCCTACTGTGTGAGTTCAAGAACATAAATTCATTAATAATCAATAACAATGAGTTAGTTTAAGTGCTGTTATAAATATTAAATTTTTATTTCTATTTTAAAATCATTTCGTTGAATTTTCAGTTTAGGTTTAATTTAAAAGAAAAATATCTTAGCAAAGTTATGAACTGGAAAACATTCATATAGAGCTATCACAGATTGTTAGTGGGAGCTCTAATACGCATGTTTATCATTTTTATACCAAAGATAATATATCTGACATTATTTTCCATCCAGTCAAACGCACTTTTCCTTTAGAATTATTTATGCTAAAGAGGAGAACATTGTGCAAGTATTCTAACTGACGAATATATCTTTATCTGTAGGATGCATTATGTTTGCACAGTTTCAACATAGCTCCCCGCTCTATGAATATGCGTTCTATTAATGGTAACGTACATTGTGGCTTTTGGTCGTTTCGCTTATGAAGCAAACATGAAAACGTAAACAGTTTCTTTTCATACAATCTATTCATACTTTGGGATACTTTTCTCTTAAGTCCTCTCCCCGACTATTGTTAGAATAATGAGTCTACCAAACGCGTTTTATAAATTATTTGAGGTCAGTAAACGCAGTTTGCTAGTTTGTTTTACTTGCTTGCTTTTCTATTTCCCGGTGAAGAATTGTGTTGATAAGTCCACCGAGAAGGAGACTCTTGCGTTCCTGCGTTTTTTTGTTCTCTTTTTTTTCGTTTTTGTCACGGTTTAGTTCGTTTTTTGTTTGCTACAAATTTTCCCGTACCTTTGTCTGTAACGATGTCTGTGCTTTTGAAGTTTTCATTGTTCCGTTTGCTTTACCCAAGAGAAATTTCTTTTGTGAGTAAGAACTGTAGTACAAATCTAACAGAACTCGTAATTCTGTAAGTCCTTTTTATACCTTATACCCCTATTTAGAGAACTGGATATAATAAATTTGTGCGGATGAATGTAAATTCCAGAAGTTCTTAAGATAGACCCATATTTTGTTATTCTCATCGATTCAGAACCATTTTCTAAAACACTTTAGGCTTGTCCGTCCAACTGTCCGGGTGTCTGATATGTATGTATATATGTGATTGTGTCTAACCTGTAGGTCGTAATTTTTCAAATATTTTATCGAAATTTTTGAGCGTTTCAATCCAGGCAGGATTCCTACATAAAATAAAGCACTTTCCATATAACCTTCTATTTTCAAAAAGGCGTTTATATAAAAAAAATTTGCAATTTTTAATATTTTTTGATCAAAATCAACGCAAAACTATATCAAATGAATGTGAAAAATTTGGATGAAATGGAACAACTTTTGCATACTTCTACCATATTACCATTCATACGAAAAGTAAACCTTTATGGCATTTATGGCAAAAAGATTTAATTTGTCATATCTTACGTTTAGAGTTGATAGTAATTTGAGATAAAAAATAATTATGGATCGCGTACGTCTATTTTTTACACCCTACCATATATAAGGGTTGCTACGAATGAAGATGAAGAGTAATAAAATCTTCGACAAGAAAATCTATTTTTTTAAATTTGTGTCATATCAGGTACGTGCTGGACAGCCCTCATATCCGACTTCCCAACAAAATTATGCCTTTATATTAAAAAACGGCACAACTTTTGATATTTTGTCACAAAAATATAAAATAGTTTATTACTGTTAGGCCAAGTGGTGTAGGGTATTGAATGCTCGGTCTTGCCCAAATATGATGTTTTCAGTTGTTTTCTCATTTGTATTCAATGGTTGACAATTAGTACTGTACAGTTAACAATGATATTCATTTCAATTTTAAATATTATTATTTTAAAAGCGACGTAAAAAGAAAATAGTAGAACGATTGGGATGGACGTTATATTATATACAAAGTTCGGGGCCGATGGATAATGTAGTTGCATGTCTAACTACTTTCACTTATAATTACTGGTAAAAATTTCTTTTTAAGAAGTACGCATTTGGCTTTATATGAATGCTTTGATCCAAAATCATTTTGAAAAATAAGATGTAAGAAGGTCATCTGTATTACGGTAGCCATTGAAGTTTTTGCCTGCCATTCTCAACTGTATTACAATGTCTCAAATATGTGGATTGCGTTTAGCACTCTCCTTTAATGATTATTTATTATTTTAAGCATTTTTTCAGCTTACTGTAAGTATGAGGTATATTCGAGGTATAGGTGAAAGAGCCTTTGAAGAACATGATTGATAATTGATTATTTTAGAGAATTTAGAAAAATACCTGAAACTTCCTATATACTGCCATCAAAGCTGCACATGTGTGATTCACCTATAACCACGCTGATAGTAATGAAAAACATGGACCAAATGTTAACAGTTCAATGGCAGCATAATAATTTCCTTACATTTTCAACGAAATAGATATCAAACTTAAGCCTACGACCTATAAACGATATTCAACCAAATTTTTTTTCTAATGTCAACTGAAATGCCCACAATTACCAAATCAAATACGCATTTGTCAAGTATTTGCTTCGAGGGAATCATCATCCACTCTATACGTGTATACAGAGGCAATTGTTTTAAACTAAATTCTTTAAATATTTATTAATATTATAAATTTGGATTTCGTACAATTTTTATAGTTATCGCCGACAAGAAAGGGCAAGAATTTAGATCATTTTATTTTGTTAATATGTTTTGTTATCCATTTTATGCTTCCGAAAGTAAACCTAAATAAAACACAATTTTCAATATACAAAAAAATGTTCCATATATTGTCGAATTTCCCCATTATTTGTCGAATACAACATTATTCAAATTTCCTCCACCGGACGTCTTACAGCATTAGACACTTTTGAGGTAATTTTCGCTGAATTGCCCTTTTTAAAGCGCAGAGTTACAGGTTGAGGATTGTTTGCATAAAGTCGATCCCGTAATTCCACAAAAAAGTCCAGCGTGTTATGTGGTCCTGTTGATACCACATATCTTCAACGTCTATATATGTACAATTTCGCGACTAAAGAAATTGCTAAACATATGGCTGTAACGAGTAGAATTGACAGTTTGTTTTTCATCCTCAGCATTTTCAAAAAAATGTCAGCTTATCACATCTCCATAGCAAAGACCACGTCGTAATGGGCCTTTTTGCGAATGAAACGGGGTTTGGATAGTTACTTATACATTTTCACTGCCACAGATGCGACAATTTTGCTTGTCGACATATCCACCAAGCACAAAGTGAGCCTCATTACTAAGGAAAATTTGGTGCAAAAAACTGTCATTCAAACACCAGTAAGCAATCAACCTATCTTCTACGTTGCATAGTTGGCCGGTTTGCCATAACGTTCAGTAAGGTAGACCCAAGCGCTGTGGGCACCGTGTAACGGATAAATCCATTTTCTTTCGATATTTCTATCTTCACTAACAGTACCAATACTTTCGGTCGAGCGTGCGTTTCAATACTGTACAGTTCTTAACAAATCTGTTATAGATCCAAATTCTTCTGCCTTTAGTGACCTCAAATGGATGATTATGCTGATCAGAATCTTGTCGTAACGGAGGAAGCGTACTTACTACAGAATTATCGTTTTTGTAGTAGCTTTATAAAATGGCAAATATTAAGTCAAACGCATGATGTCTTTGATGACTGTTCTGTTTTACATACGTTGCTGAAAGAAGTTTGCTAAATCCCGATCTTTAAATGGATATCCCTATATGTGGCAACGCTTGATATATGACATTATGGTTAATCATTATTAGTTAACCTCTTCTTTTTTTTAAAGGCATAAACAAGAGCTTTCAAAAGTCTTCCGAAACTTTACATTTATTTAAAATTAACGAATAAAGTTAATAAATTAAATTAAAAATAAATTAAGGACGCCTGAACTTCACTTAACACAGAGCTTCATCAACAATCATCAAATACCAAAAATTAGATCTTATAGCCATATAAAGGCTTACCTCTAAAATGCAAGCCGACGAAACTTAGTAAAGCTGGTTTTTGTGAAAGAAATTTTCATGCTTCACTAATTTCCGTTAGAAAATAACGAAAATTAGATCTTGCTGTCATGTAAAGTTTTATCTTTCATTAAAAGCCTTATGCGAAGGCTATCTGAAAAACACATCAATGTGGTCCTAATTTAATGCAATACACTTATATGTATTCTTGTAGACTAATTCGCACTATAATGTATTAAAAAGCAGATATTATTGCGACGTGACAGTTTATTTTTTGTAGGTTCAAAAAGTCATGCTTTTCCAATTAAATTTTCTACATTCATTTTCAACGATATTTATCGAGAAATATTCGAAATAGCAGATGTTCTTCTTACAAGTACCCTTTCATGTCGGCGTTAGGGATGATCCGATCCAAATTATTTTCAATAGCATTCGCATGGCGACTGCACTATTAGTGCAAAGATTTTCATCAGAATAGGAGGAAATTTTGACTCAAATGTTTCCGGACTTTGTATACATTCGTACAAACATAGTATAGCTTTGCTATGAGACGTGTCGCGTACAAAAATACCTTAATTAAGTTTCAACAAATTTAATTCAGATTTGTCTAAGTCAAAGATATATGAAATGTCTTATAAACATCACATGATACAATATTTTTAATTGAAGGGGACTTATAACTACTAAAACTAATATGAAAATCTACACAAAACAAATATGTTGCGATAATAACATTCATGTACTTTTAGAATAAAGAAAAAGCTATTGCCCATATAAATACATATGATTTTGGATTTTTGAAAATAAATCTTAAAACTACGTCCACAGAAGAGCGCACGTAAATGAAGGTGCTAAACTATAGGTTTCGAAGAACAACTATTGCAATTTTCCACGCAACACAATAACTATTTATATGCAAAACAAAAGCGTTATGCTTACTTTTTCAAATTAATGGTAATGACGTTAGTGTTAGTTTTATTATTAGTTTCCCAACACAGAAATTTTTGAAATAAAAATAAGCATAAATAAATTAGTAAACAATAAAGTTTGCATAAATATCATTAAAATGATAAAAAAGAGGAAGATTCAAATACCGTTGCTTCTCCTATATTCCAAATTGAATAGCTGAGGGTGAAAAGGATAGACCTTTCCTTAAAAACGATATTCGCAAGCTAATAGTTACAGTCAACTCCTCCTAAACTTAGAAGCTTATTTTTACTTATTCGTAACACAGTTGGTTCGTCTCATACAATTGCTAAAAGCGTACTGGAAGAAATTATAATACTTGAGTTTCATTCAGTTTGCAATAAACATTACTTTCAGACTATTTGTCTTAAAGCTCACTTTTATAAACTCCAAACTATTCAGTGGACAATGAGAACAATATATCCTCTCTTTGATTTTCACTGAATTTACATTCATCTGAATTTACATTATCCTTCTAAACGATGAAGTTCATAAGAACAAATTAAGATTTGTTTTAATTTTACCGGTTTTTAGTTAATCTGTCTAATCAAATCGCCCTGTCCTAAACTGTTATTCTGCCCGGTTCTAATTCTTGTATTATAATTTATTTCACTGTTATGGATGAAGAAGCTTCCGGTTGCTTATTGTATATCGACTGGATCAAGAAGAAAGAGAAAATGCCATTCTCACTTTCTCCAAACCTATACTCGACTCGATCGGCATTGCCAATTCATTTAATGGTCACATAAGAAGCTATTTAATATGGTATCGAATATGATAGTTCTTCCATGTTGTTTCATCAAAGTAAACTACATATATATTGGAATTCTTAACAATAATATACCTAAGTGTAGCATTAAAACTAACTTAAGACTTTGGTCTTCATAAGTCTTTTTCAATCAGTTAAAAATACCGAATAAAAAATTTCGTGCAATCATTTCACGATTTCATTCTGACCATTATATGCGGGAAATTTATAGACTGTGCGTTCAATGCAAATATTTATATAAACAATTTATTTACCAAGAGGTTAAAGAAGCAAAAACTTTCCTTGATGGACACTTAAGCATTTGCAACACTAAAAATTAAAATTTCGTAATTGCGCTTAGTTTTTGTATCCATGAATGACTACGGTACAAAAAAACTTTAATGTACATATTTAATGTGAAAAGCAATTAAATGTTTAGTTTACTTTTGCATTCGTGTTATGAGGTGTTAAAGGACATTTATTCTATGTGCGCTTTTCGTACTTTTAATAGCCTCTTATTCTTTAGCTGTATATACCTCTGACTAAATATATATACATTTTTATAAATGAAGGTAAGGAATAAGGCTATTAAAATATATACATATATATGTGCAAATACATATACATATATGTATGTGTCTGTTCACAGGCAAGGCAACTAAATGTAATCTTAAGGCAATGATTTAATTAAATCTAAATTCAATCATAGTCCAACTTAAATATAATTTCTCTTAATGTATGCATTACAAGCATATCATAGTCTTATTAAATATTTGCACATGTTGAAGACCGGAAGAATTCATCAGGATATTGCTGCATAGAAAAAGCTCTCTGAGAAATACTTCCTCTGTATCATAATATAATAGTTAGGGAATTAAATTTTATTATTTATGACACATTTGCTTTTTCGTTTGTTTTTCTTTATTTTTAATAGTAAACAATAGAAATAAAAAACATATATGTATTAGTACTAAATAAATATTTTAAGAGGATTGTGTGTGAGAGTAGTCAGTCAGTCTGTTATATTAAAACGTACTAATTTACTATCTTTCTGTTATGTGTCTGTTTAAGATGTCAACAGATCTACACTCAGGCACATTACGAAACTCGTCGTCATACGCACATTAATGTTAAAGTTCATTTGCAAGACTATTTGCACAAAGATTAAGGAAGAGAGCAAGATATCTAAAGAACAAAAGACATTGTTTTACTGTCATTAGTTTTAATGAAGCGGAAATTGAAGGTGTGCTTTTGGCGGAATCGTAAGACATTTCCATTTGAATCCATTACTACGTAAGAGTTCATTGGTTAAGAAAAAAAATGCGTAACTTATATACGTCAGAATACTTTATGAAAATAAAATATCAAAATTTAATAATAAAAAAAATTACCGATTTTTTTTTTAAAATAAATAAATGTAATTAAAGTTTAAATTATATAAACTTAAATATAAACAAAAACAAAGCAAACAACTTTGAATATGATAAATCAATGTAAGGAAATTGCTTAATTCGAAGTACCCAAGCAGCTCTCTGAAATATTCGATTAATAAAATTCTTGTGTTTGAACTAATTTTATGTAATCCGCGAAAGGCATATTGAGAAGAGAGTAGATGTTCTCTCTACTGAGATCAAAAAATATAGTGAATTTGTTTGCTTGTTCTAAAAATCATTATTTATTCTTCCAAATCAATCCGGTCGCACCCATAGCGCACGAATAAAATCGCTTGTTAACAATCTGGCCTGATAGGAGAAATTTGCAATGCACTGTCAACATGACCTTGACTTTCAAGCGATTTTAGCGCTTTTTCTCGAATTTGGATCATCTTCTGCATAATATTCACTCCATTAGTCTACTGTTTGCAAGTCGTTTGCAAAGATCGAAGTCTCATCTCTCATAACGATACGTTTCACGACATGTTGGTAGACAGAAATCATTACTTCACAGACATATAAAAACTCAGTTCTATATGTTTACAAAAATATGTGTAACTCTGGCAACAATTTAATATATTGACCAGAAAGTCGATATAGAAATTAAAGACATTGCCATCAAACTATAAAAAGAAAATGGATACTTGCTTTCATAGTACCCACGAAGTTTAGATTAAAAATTTCCTTTACAATATTATGTGGAAAATTACATATTTGGACGAATATTGCAGAAAAAAACATATATCTCGCAAATAATCGAGAGCTCAAAACATTGCTATTCCATTCATTTATCTTATACTACATAGTATAAGTGAGAAAAATTTTCCCAAATAATTCGTCAGTGTTTCTGTCAAAGCTAAATCCCCTGCGCTTTAGATTTCGTCAATGAACTAGGAAAAGTTTATTTTAAGATAAGACAAGTAAAAATATTATATTCAGCTTTAACGAATCTTTTGTACCCACCACCTTCATCCTAAAGGAGTTTGAAAAACTGAATTTTAATAGGTGGGCGTGCAGATTTTTTCTATTTTTATGGAATACCGTATAAATTGTTATTGTGTAATCTATGAATAGTGAGAAAGTGAGCAGTGTGGCGAGGAGTTTGTTTACCATACATATTACACGGAAAAGCAGACAGACAGATGGACAGATGGATACGTCTAGGTAGGTTCCGAATTTTGTATTGATCAAAATTGTATACACCTCACATGATTTCTGAAGCGTCTTTCTTAATGTTACAAGCAAACTTCAATACTCTATTGTACCGAATGGGCGTGATCGATCCGTTCTATCTTTGTATCAATACAAACTCGATATATATGTGGCAACTTTAATAGATCCGTGCGTTTTGGTTTATAAGTAATGAGCCAAAAGCCCAATTTGATTTTGCTTTCGAAAACAGAGGTGTTCTGATTCTAAGTTGTACTCTGGGCGTACCCTTAGACCGATTTGGCCTATTGTTCTTTCTCATATAGCTCTTCAAAACATATTAGTTGCGTAAATAAATGCGAATTTGATAATTTCAAAACAAATGTAAAAAATATTTTATTCAAAGCACTATCAACCACTAGCCTATCTTTTAGGCAGAATATAAATTCCGTGCGAGCAAAAAGTGGCGTTTCAAGGCTGTTTACAAATAAATCCACATTTTGAATCTCATCATAAGAATAAATGAAAGCTCGAGCAGACTGCAACCAGTGTGAATCGAAAGGAGCAATGTCAGCTAATAACAGCGTGGAGGTTAGCACCAATTTGCAATTGTTAACGTTTTCGGTACAGATTTTACTATGTGTAGCCGATTTTTATCATGTTGAAAACTCACGACATGTATTTGCTATGCTGATATTGCATTTATTTTTTGTATAAATTGCATCACTTGATGTTGGTAGTTCTAGTGATGTTTTCACTTGCTTGGAACAAATCAATCATACACCACATCAAACTCACCGCTGCCAATTAGTTTCGCCACAGGTACAGAACTTTATCGACGATCTTAATGATTTAAACAGTGTGAGTCGCGTTTATTCGGCCTTTGGATAACGTAACACATACATAGCTCAACACTCGCAACGATTCAGCAGCACTTTACTTTTTGTTTTCGTCATAAAGTTCGTTCTCATATTTAGAAAAAATATTTTTGTGCTGGGATATATATGTTGATATTACGACTGATTATGGTTGGCAGATGTCCAAGGTATAAACAAAAAATAAATTTTCAGACATTTATGACAACGACACTCACTACACATGATGTTAGCCTCAACTTAGTATTAAAGGCGAATACTTAAATACCCTCGCGGCAGCAGCAATAAACAAAAAAGAGCAACATCTCCAAAAAATTTAAATCAACACAAATTAATTAATTCCAATTAAACCAAAGAGCGCAAGAACAATTTTTGAAGAACAAACTAGAAAGAGGAAAAAATCAAATTTCCTACACATTAATATTTTAAGCATTCCAAGCTTTTGTGTGTAGCCAGTTGCATAGAAGTAACTCCATGAGAAAATTTATTTTTCATTGAAATTTGTATAAAAATTCAATTCACATTTTCTTTTTAAATGTTTAGTACTTTCTAAGGCTTTGTAGGTAAATGAAGAATACTAAGGGTTTAGAGAGGAAGGTTAAGTTCACTATGGCATTGGTTAACGTATTTAAACTCGCTGGTGTGTAACTGCTGCTGTAAAAAGTAAGCCTTCCACTAGGGGCAAGATATCATTGTGGGTATTTCACGACAAAAACGAGCAATGAATTGTATTAAGCAAATTGCTGTAAGGTAGCTAATGATCTGCCTTGCACGACTAAAACATTTCTACTTATTTTTACTAGAAATTTTATTTAGTTTCGAAATCGTAATGTAATGTAATGTATGAAGTAAAGCCGCCCTGCATTGCATTTTCATCTAATTTGTCGCGAAGCCGAGAATACAAACTTTAGAATAGATTTAAATTATGACATTTAAAGCTGCGGCAAATATTTTTCATTTATTTACTTTTTTATAAGTTTTACATGTCTGTAGGCCTCTATTTGTGTAGCCCTTAAATATGAATCCACTTTGACTGACAAAGAAGGAGAAAAAAGAATGTTCAGCGAAGAATGTTGCGTAAAAAGTTTCAGAAGATCAAAAAATAGCACCATATGACCCATGCCTTTCCATGTTTTTATTAAATGAAAATTTCTTCATCTTTCTAGCATACAGCGTTTAATTTAAAATTCTGGATATGGCGGTTGCTTACTTTTAATAAAAAAGAAACCAAAACTAAACGTATATCTTTGCTCACCACTTCGAGTCAAATGTAAAATAAATTTCATATGCAGATTTTGTGAACATCATGAACTTGTTGGATAATAAAAATATGCGTTATAAACTTTTTCCATTATAAAAAGCACAATGAAATTTTTCTCATAGAACTTAATTCATACCTTCGCCAACGGTGGTGCTAAGCGGACAAAAGCTAGCTCCGAATAATACGGTATATGCTTATTTAACACAGTAAGTGCGTATATATAATAGTATACGTAGAGAAAGGTACGTACATATATACTTAACTTTTGCTTTAATAAATTTTACATCTTCAGGCTTTTTTCTTCTTTATTTAGAATATTTTCTCTCTTATATAAAAAGTGTGTTAAATTTATTTCCAAAAATTTCAATTCTATGAAACTATAATAAATAATAAATTTGAAAATTATTAATAGAGAAAAATAACGAGGAATATAGTAAATATTAGTTTTGGGGAAAAAGAAATCCATTATTTTTTCGGTAGATGGCTACAGTGGTAGATTTCTCGTAAAGTATCGATCAAACAATTTCAGATTTATGCTCGTTGGAAAGGTGACATTTCGCAGTAAAAAAATTCTTTTGTTGTTTTTTGTTTGGTGCATTCAGTTGTGAGTTACAGCGTGTTAAAAATGGAAGTGAACAAAGAGAAAATTCGGTGCATTTTACAGTTTTTCTTTGACAAAGGCGAAAATGCAAGCCAGGCGGCTACAATTGTGAAGTTGACCGGCACGTTAGCAGCCGTAACATCGCCCAGGAGCTAAAAATCGACCATAAAACAGTTTTAAACCATCTACACAAAGCTAGATTCAAAAAGAAGCTCGGTGTTTGGGTGCCACACCAATTAACAGAAAAAAACCTGATGGATCGAATTTCCATCTGCGAACCAAACGGAATGAGATAGACCCATTTCTTAAACGGATGGTGACTGGAGATGAGAAATGGATCACATACGATAACCCTGTGCGAAAACGATCGTGGTCAAAGAGCGGTGAAGCACCTCAAACGGTGGTCAAACCAGGACTAACGGCCAGGAAGGTTTTGCTATGCATTTGGTGGGACTGGAAGGGGATTATTTATTATGAGTTGCTTCCATATGGCCAAACGCTAAATTCTGATCTCTACTGTCAACAACTGGACCGTTTGAAGATAGCGATTGACCAGAAACGGCCAGAATTGGCCAACAGGAGAGGTTTCGTGTTCCACCAGGACAACGCTAGGCCACACACATCTACAGTGACCCGCCAGAAACTTCGGGAGCTTGGTTGGGAAGTTTTTATGCATCCGCCATAAGGTCCGGACTTGGCACCAAGCGATTATCATCTTTTTCTTGCATTGCAAAATTTCTTTAATGATAAAAAATTGGAATCTAGGGAGGATTGTGAAAATCGACTACTAGAGTTTTTTGCAAATAGAGACCAGGACTTCTATGAGAGAGGCATTTTGAAGTTACCTTTAAAATGGCAACAAATCATACAACAAAACGGTGCATATTTCACCCCAATCGAACAATCCGAAGCATGTTAAATAAAGTCCTGAAGTTCATATAAAAATAATGGATTTCTTTTCCCCCAACCTAATATTATAATTCTAGAGAAAAATAAAAGAAAGGAAAATATTTATATAATCGCTTTTGCCTCTTCACTTCAAGCACGAAAAGAGAAAAGCATAAGTCTATCGGAGAATATTACAACGTAACTGCATATAAGTTGATATGAAAGGTTTCTAGGTTAGACTTCAGTAACTATTTTTATTTGAACAAAATTGTAACTAAAACGAAAATTGAGGAAACGAAAGATTAATTCATTTGAGTATAGCCTTCTTCAGGAACCAATGTTTTATAATATTTTATTTAATTTTCTTTCTAATCAGCCTGGAAACTACCAATTGACATTTCGAACATTTGGCTTTCGGGCCTTTAGTTATGATCAAATGCAATGTAGGGCAATCGATTTTGTTGTACACCTTAAATGATTTTCAAGATGATATGTGAGAAGATGAAGATGATATGATAGAAGGGAAACTATGAATTTTGATAATTAGGGCACGTGTTACGCACGTGATATAGTCCAGTTTCGTATATATTCAAAAAGACGGCCGCTAAAAATCCCCTTGATGTCGGTTTCTCAGAAAAAGGCTTGGACAGCAGGATGCGATAAGCTAGTTGCCGACATTATAGTTGTGCACTAACTTTGTCTTAAAACTTCCCTTAATAAAAAATTTTGAATGAAAGGGACTGAAGAATGGAATCTTATAGACTAAATGTGTTAATTTTGGATTAAATATGATGCAATTAGAGAGTGGTGGTGGAGCGGTGAACTCTACATATATGTTCAACGAATGAACAAATACATTCAGACAATTTAGGCGTACTTGATCACTTCAGATTAAAGGGCAAGATACACACGCAAGTCCAGTTTATAGATGCGACAAGAAACACGGATAAACTTAATCTAAAAGTGTTAATAATCAGAACGGGAACGAATGGACTTGTAAATGACTAATAGTTAATGTTAAACGCTAAATGACTTTTTCGCAAGACTTTAAATGGCCACTTTAAGCACGTAGTCAATTACACGAAAAACAAATTTCATCAATTATCACAGAATTAACATTATTTCAAAACGATTTCGAGCGAAATGGACAACGACACTGTTCATCTCGGGATTCCAATCTTCAAAACATACAAGGGAATTCGATATCTCATGGTAGTGTACCTGGCCGGTCTAGCTCACGTTGGGTTAAATCAAGTAAGATAGAAAAACTCTTATAAAATAATTTGGCATTCACAAACTTAAAAGTAATAAACAAATTATGTAAAAAAAGCTAAAGGTGAAAAATAAATTTTATACATATCAGAAAAAAGTTCGTGGCGCCTTTTCACTAAAACTTTTTTACAACATTTTTTTTAGTTTTATTTTAAAAGAACTTTAACAAGTCAGATCTATGTCATCATGATTGACAAACTTTTGCGGTTTTTCTGGTGAAGCCATCACGACATTACTGTAAAATTGTTGCGATGTCCGGATGACGAACTAAACCAATTGGTTATCACAGACTTTTTTTGAAAGCAGTGTTTCATCGTTAACAATATTCTGCAGAAAGAAATTCGGTCCATTACATTTTTGCGTTGTTAGCCTTATGCAAATGGTTTAAAAAACTACCTTTTTATGCACTTTTAGTCCCGCAACGATTTAAAAAGATAAGTTATACAAGACTAGCATTTTTTTTTTTTTTTCAAAAATATCGACTTTATCAAAAACGAATCGGCCAGAGTCTGGCACTTCTTTCAGCTTGAAAATTCCAGAAGCAAAACGAGCAAATAATTTTTGTCTTTCAGATGTTTATAAAGTGTTCTAAATCAAAACGACCACGACTTTTTAAAAACCCACCTGACTATATAAAATTTTCCAGAATTCTGCTTATTTTTAAAGTGCAATTTATTTCGATCGAATTAAGAACAACTGTTTTTTTTTCAAAATTATTTGCATTCTATCACATGTTACAATATGGCTTGATAGAGTGGGAGCTTTTTTATTTTATTCTTAAGTTCATCTCGAATTAAGTAGAAACTGCTCATTATACATTGCATTCGTCTTATATGAATATTTTAACTGGGAAATTTTTTTGGTTTCTTTTATAAATTTCCTTCAAAGATGTCTCTCGCAATACGTATTATCGTAGTTATACAATTTCTAAAAGGAAGGATTATGGGAGATTTATATTCATCCGCCTTCTTATGGCATTGTAAGGCAATGGGTTTCTGACCCCTTACTGTGTTTATAGTAAGGACATGCAACTAGAGTAAAAAATTTAGCCAATATTTTATCTGGTTTATTATGTGTGAATTTCATTTAATTCAATTCGTTTAAAGTCACTAAAGAAAGCAGAGGGTCCTAAGGTTAAGTTAGAGAAGTATCCGAAATTCAAAAACGCACACGTTACAAACACTCGATATCCATTTGCTATTATTTGATCATTAAAAATATTGATTGTTGCTTGACAAACAGTCCGTTGAGTCCAAAGGTTAAGTCGTTGTGTAAGCAACAATTTACGACATAAAGTCGAAAAGTCTTCGAAATTCAAACGCTCGATTATCACTAAAAAGAATGGTTGTATCTGTTTCGTAATGAAACTTTCGTACATAACTTATAAAAATTACAACTTCATATATTCAAGTTAAACGCTTCAAAAATATATATTGGTGAAGCATCACTCTCTTCGCGCGGTTCTCACATTTTTTTATAATAAAATAGATAAATGGACAAAATATATATAATGAACCCTTGGCACTTGGTCACTTTTGCTTATGTCCATATTAACTAACGTGTAAATTAACTCGCCCGAGTTGTATCCGAACTATATTCAACAGATTCGAATAAAACTTTTTCGAATTATTTTCAATAAATTTCGTTAGAGTGTCTCTCAAGTTATATCAGCTCGACTGTTTCTCGCTATACCATATATACATATAGAAGCAGAAGATTTTAACACCTGTCCCTATTATATATGGTCGTGAAGTAGTTAGTGATCCCGCCCGATTAATAACTTAGGAATATTAGAGGAGCTTACAATAGAAAAAAGTAACGTTCTGTCTGATTAAACTATGAATATATTATTAAAACTAAACTATCACCATTAAGAATTACGTTCCCTTTCTCTCTTTGGTATTTTCTTCATTTTTTGGTGTCTTTTTTAACTTTTTTTACGAGTTGAGAAAAGTGGAGGCAGTGTGCGTAGTTTGTGATTAATAAAAAAATCAATCAACGTCACCAAGTCTTGGCATTACCAAGCAGGGAAACGGATGATAAAAAAGATCGAATTTTTGTCCTGGCGAAGTTAATCTTTCAACGAAGAATATTTACTCATTTGTGTACCATATTTGTGCTACAAAATTGTTATATCACCACTGTTACTACAATTCGTTGAATATTCACAAAGTTATACATTTTTGTTATAATTAAATATCATGATAAATATTTCATAAAATTTTTATTTTTTTTATTTTTTCATATTCATTCAATCATATTTAGTATGAATGAATACAGAAATTGTTTATATTCCATTTAATGTTTGGAATTTTAATAAAAATATTCCTTATTCAAGAAGAAAAATACACTATATCCCTCTTTCCGTTTGCGACATGTAGTTAGAGGTTTGATTAAATAATATTTTTGAATTGAGCAGCTTTCTAGGGGACGTCTCCCGTACGTGTAACATGGCGATGGTCAGAAAGGAAATGAAGGAGAGAAAGAGAGAGAGAAATGGAGCAGCCTGGAGCAGCCTGGAAGGCGTAAACCCGACTCATGAATCATCTGGCTTCATTAAATTCACTATAGCTTTGCCCTCAGACTAGTAATTATAATTTGGTCTGCAGTGCCTGGATTTGAACCACAGATATGCCGTCATCTCAGTTAATTAATTATGTATGCGGTAGCGAAATATTTTGGGGCAAGTTATTTAAGTCCACCTTTCCATTTAAAGCATGTGTCAATGACCCTTACTTGTTCAACTTGGGGGTAAAAATTTTAAAATTTATTGCGCAAAATTTTAAAAGCAGCTTTGAATCGTGTGAGTTGGAAAGTCCTATAAAAGATTAATATACAGATATCGCTACTGAGCTGTTACTTAAAACATCGGGTCAAACTTAAAACGATTTAAATACCAAGTTATTACGACGATCAATTTTGATATTATAGCAGCGGTAGTCTGGCATTCGTTACTATCACGACTTAGTTTACTAGATCGATACAAACTGTAAGAACATGAGCTGAATTCCACTGTTAACTTATTTAATAATATTTAGAACATTTGCCCTTAAGCAAATAAAAACCATATAATAATATTAATTTTTTAACATTTGAATTATTTTTAATTATAAACCAATAATTTCGAAAAAGAGAATTCGTCAAATTTCAAAAGCTAAATAAAAGGTGAGAAAATGCTTTTTAAATTTTCATAAGAAAATTAAAAGCGGAAAGTGTCCATAATTATTAAGTGTGATGTTAACCGATGACTTAAGGGTCAACAATTCCCAGGACTAACACATAGATATCTCTAACAAAAAATTTATAATATGTTTAGATAATAACAATTTTTAAACGAAATCCATCAAAATTTTTACGACACTGCGATAATTTGTTTATCAGTTACAGTGGCTTTAGTAACATTAGTTTTGTCGCTTTCAAAACAATGGAAAAATCCGAATTTCGTATGTTGATTAGACATTACTTTTTGATCAGAAAAAGTATAATTAAAGATAAGCATTGGCTTGAAAAGTGTTATAGCAACTCTTCTCTATCGAAAACAAAAAATTCGTTGACGATTTTCTAACTTTAATAGACTTTGTAAGCGTATCAAGTTTGGTGAGCGCAGTGGAGCAAGAAATACTTGATTATTCCAGACAACAACAAAAACAAATTTTGAAAATTATTCTCGAGTATACAAAAGTGAAATCCCTAATAATATATATAATAATATCGTAAAATTACCCGAAGTTACGAAAATGTTGTTGTAAGAAATCTGTTTCCCAAACTGCTAACGCGTTCGCTCGTAGCGGAGAGAAGACGCAATGTCGACAGTTATAATAGCGTAATTGAATGAATTGGAGTTGATATTGCTGCCATATCCCTCGCCTTCTCCAGATCTGACCTCAAGCTACAAAGAATGCTTCAGAGGAAAAGATTGGAAGCAAATGAAACGTATTTTGAGAGTCGTGAAAAACCACTCTACAAAAAATCTTCAAAATATTAGGGAACCGTTGGATTGATTATAGTAACCTCGAAGAGCGACAATTTGATGAATATATTTAAACTTTGAAAGCAAACAAAAAATTACCTAATTTTACGGGCGCGCGCGACTTTTGTTGAATCAATTTTTATTTAAAATGTTGGCTTACATAATGTCAGGTATCTTAAGTTGAACACGAAAAGAGATTGCCACCTTTTATGAAGGCGACAGCTGTACATATCGTCACTGCGAAAAATTCCGGTTTATTAGTTTTCAAAAATGGGGATATATCAACTTTTCCAGGTTATATATTATCGTTCGTATCTTGTTCACCAGCTGAAGTGCTTATCGAGACGACGAATGAGAGGAGTACTTTTTTTAAAAAATTTCAGTTCATGCGTTTAATCAAAACTTCTGACATAAGCCAAGCAATTGCTTTTTCACATAGAGACACATTTTTGAAATAGTGTGAATTTTCAATTCTGCTGTCTTCTAAATGTACAGATCTTCCATCAGATCGTATCACTAGTTACCTTTCAGCTTCCAAGGAATTCACCCTATATTCAAGCAAAGCGTCCTTTGTTAAAACACTGATGTGTCAGCCTACGGTGCCATTTTACCTATCTTAGCGCTTAGACCTTCATAGAAACATACCCTATGGGGTAGTCCTCCATGTCCGAAACTCCTGTATTAAAGTCTTCCGTCAAACTTCTTGTAGGAGACGCTGACTGAGTCGAACTTAATCGATGATTAAAGAATTTTTTGAGCTCTATGGCTGTGTTATTGTTATTTATTGACATGAAATGTTATTCATTTGAAAACCATTAAATATATTGGAAATTATTGCTATAACATATATTAAAAATGTTATGAGATTTTCCTTCGAAAGAAAACATCATAAATACACTTGTAATGCAAACAAATTTTAATTTTTCATTTCTCATATCATTTTACTGCCTTATCTGATTTCTGAGTCTTACATATTAATATGTATGTTTGTCCGTAACGGGCTTTGAACATAAAATGTCAATTTAATAATAATTTCGAAAGGATGCATATGGGCAGTGACGTCATAAGTCAATAAATAAATAAGTTTCAGGGCGAAAAGGAAAAAAGAAATTTGTTCTTACCGCCAAAGAGATATCTCAAAAAAACACATGAATTTTTAAATTTTTATCATTTCTGATATATTTTTTATTACTTTCACATTGCTCGTGTTCTTCATTGGATTTGTGTTTGTGTTTGTTTTCTTTTTCTTTTTCTTTGTCTTTTTCATTGTTATTTTTTGTTTTTTATAATATTTTAAAATTCTTATGTATTTATATCGTATTTAACACTTGAATTCATTTAATTTAATTTAATTTAATTTAATTTACGTGTAAGGATGTATTCTTATACTCACTGGATGACCTACGAATTTCATTACAAACAATCGATCTCGATTTATTTTCGATATTTTTTTTACTTTAATTTGTGTTGTTAAATTAATTATCGAAACTTCTATATCATAATCATTCATTTTATTGCATTTAATGATCATTAATACTTATCCATTATGGTAGTTGTTTTTTGTTAGTTATTTATTAATAAATTTACTTGTTGATAGTTAGTTTTTAATTATTATTATATGCTTTTATTTGAATTACTTGTAATTTATATCTAAAACAATATTTACATATAAGTAATTACACGAAAACCAATGAAATTCTGAATACAAATTACAATGAGTGCTTCAGCATTTCTCTTTAATTTATACGTAAACAAATGTGTATATGTGTGTATATACAAACCATTTTTTGTGCAAGTGTGTGTATGTGTGTGTGTGTGTCTACATGATTTCAGTGTTTAACTGTAACTTGACTTTATTTTCTTTTCGATCTCTCTACATAGTTTATTACTTTATTTTAAGTGGAATTGAATATTTTGTCCAGCCCTTGTCAAAAGAAGGCGAGGGAGATGGATAGATACAAATGTACAAATATTTCATTTTATATTATTTATTGCTACTCTATACAAAAAAAAGTCTTCATGAAATTTAGAAAAATTGTTCTAAGAGAGCACAACTCTGGCGGAAAACTGCTGACTGTTGACTGCCTCGTTTTTTTTTGCTTTTGTTTTTGTGCACTTCTGTTCGCCATTAATAACATTTGTATAAAATTGTCATAAATTATAAGATTAGTTTAAAATAATTTCAACTAATAGCTGACATGACCTATAATCAAGCATTTGTAAACTGTCACTTACGTATCTGTATACACACGTATCGACATCGACATACATGTTCTCACACGCGTAGCCTTTTTCGCACTTACACTCATTTACAAAATCGCTTAATTATCTCAATTTATGACAGTTTTTTCAAACGCCCCTTTTTCACATTCAATCATTCACATTTGCATGCAGCCAAACCTTTTTGTATATATATACATATAAACACATACACACACGCACACATTTAAATATATATATATATATATACATGTACGGATGTGTGTATGGATGTATATATATATATATATATTTATATATAAAGTCCATTGCATTAATTAATTGGTTTTAAGCTTATTGTCGCCGTCACCAACAAAGGAATGCATTGCTATGGCGTCATTTTTACGCTTATATTCAGGTGTATGTGCATCATTTTTAACATCATTTATTTACTGCACACTGAGGATAACATTTTTATCGAGGATATGTTAAGTTTATCAACGCATCGAAGGCCGCCTAAAGTGCATATTCTTGATGAATGCATACGGCTGAATGGATATAGTCACACATCCATTTATTCGTCTATGTGTTTACTCGTTCATTCAAATCGCGATTACGTCCTCTAAGCCTTCCATATATCTGTGCATGCATTTATGTATGTTGAAATGCCAGGTTTTGTATACCCTACATAGTGCCAAATTTATCATTGAGCTGACAGTTTTATTTAAGCTAATACAGGATATTACGCTTAGAGCATTTTTATATATTTTTTCTGAAATTTGCATTTGCAACAATTTCGAAATTAATGAAATTAATTTTAACAATAACAGAGTCATGGTGTTAGTGAATGGTAAAAGACTTCATTTTTTTCGATCTTCGTAAGTGTTGCCAGACCTTCTAGTCAAGCAGTTAAGAATTTTCTACATTTAAATAAATTTTTCCCCAATTCTTTCTTAATTAAAACTCTTAAGGAAATTATACACAAGGTTCCTTAAATTAATAAAATCTGGATAGAATTATACAAATTTGACAGAACACATTTTTTTTTATTCGGATAAAAGGCCTTCTCGAGAGAATATATGAAAAAATTTACTGCCTGAAAGAAACCTTTCCCTTGAAAGTCCCTACTTTTCTCCAAGCACAACAAAAGAAAAAGTGCTTTTGTTAAGTAAGATTCTGTTAAGAAGTTAGAGTCTAATGTCTTGTTTATTGTTTTCTAGCTTCTTTAATACACTAACAATGAGAAGTTTTTAGTATAGAAGTATAGGAGAGAGAATAAGTTAAGAAAATTATAATCACCTTGAAATGATTATTGGAAACATATCTCTCATCATCATACAAAACATATAAATGAAAAACGCGATATGGAACAAAAATGACATAATTCCTCCTAAATGATTTACAAATATATTTACGAATTCATAAACTATTATCGTCAATGGAAATACATTTTTAACAGAGCATAATATCAAAGAGAAATAATTGATAAGACAAGCTAACCCTGTCTGTTACATTGAAGGCAGCGTATATCTTAAAGACGTTAAAGTTTCTGTTAACCTAACAGAAGTAGAATTCTTACATTAGCAGCCATTTCACTACTTGCTCTTTTACTCTCTTTATGCGAGTATGAACAAAAAGTTATTGTTTCTGATAATATTTTTTTAATTTGAATACTTCTTACTCTTAGTTTGTCTCAAACATTTAAGGAGCTACGTGCGTTTGAAAATTGGGAAAAAATGCATTGGTTTTCTTTACTTTTCGTTAAATCTAATAGTATAACAAATTAAGAAATTTTTCCCATCAATCTGGGCAAAGTTTTTGAAGAACCTTTGCAAATTTTACTACTATTTTATATACTATACGTGCTTCAATTTTTAACCACCTTTTTCTGAAAACTCTTTTCTCTACACAGGATTGGTTAGTGATTGAATGAAAGTTTTTTTCTTTGATTACAGCTGATTTTAGAAACCAATACATATATGGTGGAGTTGTTAGCAAGAATTATAAGTTTTTCAAGTTTCAATTATTCGTTTTAAATCTTTAGTTCAATCACAAGCTATACTCTCTTATTAATCGAAAATATTTAATTTTTTTAATAGAAGCATATCATGACCACCGCGAAGTGATCTATTTCTTAGGTGTCTGCAAAATCACCCTTTAAAAGGTGAAGCTTTCACAATTTTAAATAAAAATTTTACAAAATGTTTAAATAAATGTTCTTCTATAAAATTAAAAGGTTGAATGAAATAAATCCATTAGTGTATTTAAAAAAAATTAGAGAAATTAAGCCTTTCTTTACCGTTCCGGACCGGTGAAACTCCTTAACGTACATATGCACGAAGAAACAATTCCCTAAAAGAGCTTTGAGTTATATAAAGCGCCTTCTAGACTAAATAGTGCTTTACCTTATTCTTATGACGCTACTTATTGATGTCTGACTGAGTTGGAAGCAAACATCATTCACTTGCAATTGAAAGAGTCATTGCCCTGTAATAGTCCATGAGTTTGGTGCATGTTGAATATCGAATAAAGCAGGAAGCCAATATTGCAAAAATCTTATCGAAAGATTTCAAATGACGGAAGAAGTTATGGCGATGATTGTTTATGCTGTGACAGAGCCCACGTGTGGTAAATACGTTTCAAGAATGTTTGGAGGAGCTAGACATTGAGTACCATGTTGAATAATCAAAATGCCATCCAGACTATTTATCGAGGCTTAGCTAAAGTCTTGTTTCATATACTTCGTGGCAATAACTTTCTAATGCAGACAGCCGTGAATGAGTTCGCAGTCGATGAGGTCGCAACGGGTCAGTCATTATTTTGAAAAGCTTTGCAAAAGTCATTACTGCTCAAGTCGGCCTCTTGTAAAAAGACGTTGCATAATCTGTCCCATATATTTTTCATGTATAGATAAACTGAGTTTCTTTTTAAACACACACAATATATACTTTTTGATTTCTCCAATACCTTGTTCGCTTCAGACCATGTCTTTTGTTCTGGCGAAGTGCATCATAAATCTAAAATCAAATAAAAATATAAGCTTCTGCAAGAGATGCACACTCGCGATTTTCGGACTAAACTAAATATGTGACGAAATTTAAATGTGTTTCGCTCCACTAAGGGTGAATATCAAGATCTCGCCAAATAAAATATAAGTTCCGTTATAATGTGGTCTTCTACTTTAAGTTGTCAGAAGGGAAAGAACTTTGTATTGTAAAAATTTTTGTTTGTTTTGACGCTCATCGAATTGATGTGTAGCGTATGTAACTATTCGCTTAATTTTAATTTTCTTAAGGTATTAAGTATCCTTTCAACAGCAACGGCAATCAATACAAATTTGAATAAAAATCAAATTTAAATAAATATCAGCAAAATCACAATTGATTTTCGATTTAATTTACTAAATAAATCGTTGGAATGTATATTATAAATAAAATATTGCTCTATAGTTTAAGGCAACGTTTATATAAAAATGTGTAAATATCAAGTAAAAAAACCCAAAGATATGTTTAACTGGATTAGAGATTGTAAAATTATACCTTAATCATCTCGCAATAAATATCGTTAAGGAAATAAATTACCAGCAGCACATTTGTATTGATATTAAAAGATATTTATTGTGAAGTGATTAAATAACATGAAATTTATGTTAATGTAAAATAAGAATAACTTTAACTATATTTTGCACATAATAGAGTTGACCCAGTTACAAAATTAAAGGCTAAATATGACTACAAAGCAAAAGTCATCCAGCGAGATTATGACTCTCTGCATTTAAGGATGAGCATGATGTTCCATTCATTCATTCATCCGTCGGAGTCAAGAAGCAATCCTTACATATTGTATAAAGAGAGAAAGAGAGAGAAACAGATAGAAAAAGAAAGAAAGAAAGAAAGACAGACAGACAGACAGAGAGAAAGAGAGACAAACAGACAGACAGAGAGAAAGAGAGAAAGAGAGACAGACAGACAGACAGAGAGAGAGGAAAAGTATATGCTTTGGGAGATGTACGACCGATCGGAAAACATAACACATTTACCGACCGAGCGTTTACCATACCTACGACTTCACATCGACAGTAATTAAAGTGTAGTTTATCGTATTGGGAATGGTGTATCCCGATTAGGTAGTCGCGCTTTTTATCTAGTAGGCTGAAGGAAAAGAAAGTATGGCAAATAGTGAATATTATATTGAATAGAAGAAGAGCAATAATAATGTGTCTTCTTCCTAAACGGCGAAGAGAAAAGCGCTTTTTCTACAAAATAATGCACAGCTTCACAAGTCGATGATGGCATGAACTAAAGTTCGAATTATTGCTTCACCAGATTACCGCATTCGCCAGATGTATTCCTCAGCGGTTAACATCTCTTTGCAATTCTCAAACACATGCTTCAGGAAAAAGATTTGAATCAAATGATGAGGAAATATAAGCGTATTTTAAGGAAATTGAAGCGTATTTTGGGGATTTTAACAAATCATCCTATAAAAGAGGCATCGCAATGCTAAAAATGCTTTGGACTGATTGCTAAACTCTTAAATAAAGTCGAATTGTTCAAAAGGAAAGTTTTTCTTGCTTAGCCCCTCGATTTATTGATCGATGTATTGTATAAGATGAAGCGTAAATTTAATAATAATAAAAGATTTTTTTTTTGCTTTTTTTAAAGAAAGTCAAATTACTCTTATCATCTGGGCATATTGTTAAATGATCACTAACTGAAAGAATTTTTAACCCCTTATTGGCTCCTAGTTGACTAAAAACCAATTCATTCCATGTTAAAACTTTGCAGAAACCGAATATAAAATTTTTGATAAGAACAGTTCAAGATAATGTATTGATTTTATCTGAATATTGCGTTGAGCAAGAATATATGAGCACATATGTTACCGTTATCGGTAGTGGGTGTTTTCATTTGTTAACAATTATGTAAACTATTCAAAGTGATATTCAAAAGTTATCTAATTACTTCTATCTATTCACCCATTCGTTCGTCTGGAGATTTTTGATGCTGTTTCATCATACTACGATACGTTATAAAATTAATATAGAGAACTTTATATACGAAATCCGGAAGTGAAAGCTTAAAGTACAGTAAAGAGGAAGTTATAAAACACGTACAAAATTTACTTCATTATGATATTATAGGCTAACGATCATAACACTTGCAATTGAACTAAAATTGAAAACATTCATAATCTATACGCTATATATTCTACATGTTATGCTTGATATATATATACGTAAAGCAGTAGTTAGAATCTACTGGAAGATATGTTCGAAGCTTATCAAGCTTAAGTTTAAGTTTTCACTTTGTGGAACCTAGATCAGCTAATCATTTATCAGGCTGGCTATCTTGCAGTATAACAAAATAAAAATTGAGTCTTAGGAATCTTCAAATATTGTACCGATTGTGTAATGAATGTAACCATGAGCTTACTTGGTTTCTGATCCAGTCAATAGGTACATAAGAAAACTTTCCATGTAAAGGCAATGAAATCTAAAAAGATTTTTTGGTCACATTATAGTATGGAGAGTAAACCAAATATAAGCCAGAGTAAATTTCTTTCGTTGAAATGAATAAATGTATTTATAAAGTAATTTACAATATTTAAATTATTTCAAGTTTGCGGTTTTTTACCTTTTTCTTGTTCTTTTCATCGATAACATTTTGTCAACTACAAGTGTATAGTAATTGAAGTGGATTAAAAGTAGTATGTAGTACATGTATATATATATATATGTGTGTATATATATATTTTTATGTTTTTATTACGAGCTTTTCTTAAAAATAATTATTTAGTGTTCAGTTTTTGTACAGAATTTATCCTCAGCAACAGAAACGTAACAAAACATATATTTAGGTGTGTGTGTGTTGAAGATTTTAGAAGTTATACAAAAAGAAAACAACAACAAAAAAACAATTTAAATATACATATAAAAGTATTAAATCTATTTATATACAAACAATGACTGATACATATTGACTTTTATATTAAATTCTATACACAAACCACCAGAAGGATGTCTGCAAACAACATTTGTTCTTCTGTTTGCGACTTACAAAAATATGGCCAGGGATCCTTTGAAATACCTATAGGCATGATTAGAATACGTCCGTCGACACATTGGTTTCGCTTGATGCGTCTCTTCACCTGCCCTCACTTATGTTCGCTTTTAAAACCTTCATTACGATCGCAGCACAAAAATTAAACTTGAAAACCAAAACTTGGTCTATACCTTCTCCGTTAGACAGGAAAATGTGGACTGGAATAACATTGACAAGGAATAAAACGAACTGCAATTCATGGGTGTCTAAGCGAATGTAATCTTGATACAAACATATCGCAAAGTCTTTTTCAAAAAAAGAAAATTATTTCAATCGATTAACTGACTCGTCCATAACTAACAAACAAAGCATTTTGTCAGTTCTATGTATATAACGTTCAGGTGAAGGTGGTGGTAGGTATCAAAAATTCGCTTTAAAGCGAATATATTTTATTCGTTTTCTTTAAATTTTGTCCCAGTTTCATTTTGAAATTTTTTTAATGATTTTAATTTTTTAAACTCTTCTACTATTTACAGAATAATAAAATTAAACAGAAAAAAGAAAGATTTTTTTTAAGTCCTTTATGTATGCATGAATGTAAATATTAGTCTATTTACCGTCATCAACCAATGTACAAAAGGGAATAATGAAAAGGAAAACCTAAAAGCAAGAGAAAGAAAATAGAAAAGTACTTGAGAACGAAATAAATTCTTCAATGCTCAAAAAAGCAAGCAATAGTCAGAGACAACCAATCATTCTTCCTTAGGCATGTGTTTGGTTTTTGCTAAGCAATTTTAATAATTTTAGATTGCATTCCAAAGTAAATGATTGCTAAGTTCTTTAGAGTCTATTTTTTCTTCTTTCCAAACAACAAAGCCTTCTACCGCATCAACGAATTTTATTTCAAGTTCTTGTGTGAAGTACTTAAAATTTCATATTACATAAATACTTCTTAGCATTGGATACCGTACAAGGCAAGACGATAGCTTTTTTGCGGATTTTTTCTTTTTGTATAAAACATACCCCCGCACACATAACGCACAAAAACGACCTTGGCACAAAGAAACCTGAAAGCGTCGCATACCGCACCAGTAGTTATCAGTAAATCTATGAATCCATTATGAATTTTTTTCAAATTGATGAGAAATTATTATAGAGCTTTACATTAAGGAGACTATTATATCAATTAATTAATAAAAATTAATTTAAGAAAAAAGAAAGTGAAAACAAAATTATTACTCTTTTCTGCGGAAGACCATCAAAAGCTGTTAACAATATTTCAATTAAAATAAATTTTGTTCAATAGAGTTTCAGCAAATTATTTTGTTGTATTTTTTTTTTTTGTTAATTATAAAAACAAATATAGCAATCAATTAAATTTATAGCCGGCCACAAAGAAACTTCACAAGTCACAAGGCATTTTTTCTTTTTACGATTTTCTGCACTTAACCACAAAATTGACGATATTGGCAAGTTTTCTTGCGACTATTGCTTCGGAATGCAAGATTTGGTGCAAAGTCACCAAAGCTATAGCAAGGAAGGATGTTGTTCCTTCTACGACTAACGATCGGTTGCAATCCAATCGGGGCTACCACTAGGCTTCGCTTAGACTGCATGATGGCCTCTTACCCTTTGGATATTCTAACATAACGACTATCGTAAGGATTTAGTGGCGTTATCTTTAGAATCAAACGGAAAAATTAAAATTTACCGCAAATAACACAAATGGCACAAAATTTGACATTTTCGGATGAAAAAATTACTTGATGCTATGATTCTATGTTTACTAACATGTGACCAATCCTACGATATTCCTACCAGATGACCAAAACTACGATATTATATATTAGGTCTGACAATTTCAACACAAAACCATCTAGAGAGACAATCTTTTGTCAAACAGCTTTGTACTCCCAATACGATTTTTGTTTAATACGTATCTAATAAATCTCTTTTTGTTGTTCGGTTGTCAAGTTCGGTTAATTTCGACACACAACGTATGGTAATTAGATTCACTCTCTAATGGAAATGTGTGAATGTGTGGCTGTACTATAAATACTGCGGGCAATCTGTTAGTTTTTCAATAATTAGCACTTCTCATTAGGAAAGACATACACGCTAACAGAATTTTTCTCAGTATACATGCAAAATAAGCTTCGCTAACATCGCGGAATCATGTTATCATTAACAACATTAGTAGCAATGTATTTTTTTTTAATACGAACTAGCAACGAACAAATGATCATTCAATGGAGATGTATATGGAAAATATCTGCTAACGTTTCAATCTATACGTAAACGAAATGATACTCCGCGCCTACACTTGTAAACCCGGTGTCTATAGGCATTGATTGTATGAAATGTAAATTCTGACAAAACAAAGCTGCGAAATAGCTGCGAGTCTTATAGCATAGAACACTAATCTGCTGCACGATATAACGAAATTTTCCTACCTGAGCACAAGCTGCAGCAGACATAAAAACTATTTTTATTTGGAATTAGAAGTGTTTTTTGTTGACTCAGAGAAAAAAAGAAAAAGAAGAAGAAGAAAAAGAAGGAAACCTGGAGATGCCCTGCATTTACAGTTTCTCCTGATGTATTTACATCAACTTGATTAAGTCATTGGAAGTGCTTAAGTCTTTTCTTATATACTTTCTTATGTGATTGACCATCAAATAATAACTCATTATTAGTTTAAATTTCAAATAAAGTATCTTTTTTTAAGCAAAGCAGCAGTGACTTCATTATTTATCTAACTAAGCTTTTTTGAAAAATAGAAAATAAATTCTTTTTATATATTATAGGGTTTTAGAAAGAAAAGTTTCATACGATTGGCTTATCACTCTTCGTAAGTAAGGTGCTAATAGGTAAGCAAAGTAACATTAATGTTGCAAGATATTAAAATTCCTTTTATTACACATTCGACTAATAATAAAAGAAGTCACTCTGGAACGCAAAATGTTACAGTTGCGTTGCTATAGACGACGGTTGCGATAGAAGACTAAAGCAATAATTATCTTGGAAATGCAATAAAAGTAATTACACTAACGACTTACAAACATGCATACATAACATACATCTTGTGTGTAACTCTGTTGTTTCAAAGTTTAATTTAATTAAAATGGAATTTAATGATTCTCTTTTTTTGTTTTTCACTTTCTGGTTTTGAACACGATGTTAATGATGTTTCATTAGTATACACACAGTAGGAAGGAAGAAAACAAAGTATTTGCAGGCGTAACATTTGATTGATGATAAATATTACTACTGGTCTTTGGATATTCTTAAGTTAAGTAAACATGACTGTAATTAATTAAGAACAAAAGGAAAAAAGAAAAAATATTAAAAATTCGTTTAATATTTTTAAAATGTCCATCTTGAAATTCTGAAAACCTACCGCATGACTAATGTATTTACGAAAACGCATAATGCCACAACATGCATAAATATCGCTGCTAAACGATCGGCCGATGATGTTTTTCTCCTGGATATCGCAGCCATATTATCACCTGTTAAAATAAAATTTTTATAAAATATTAAACAAGTTTTAAATATAAAATATTTGCCGAAATGAAAAAATTGTTTGTTACAGAAATGGAAGAATTGATGAATACAAGAGAAAAATAGTTTTCTTTTCACATTGAAACGCTACCTACATTGCTTATATGAAACACATAGTTCAGCAAAATGTCTTTCAAACCAAGTAGTAAACTAAAAGCCAGAACAGTTAAGATGGCTTGAGATGAATTTTTCGATAACAATAATAAGTCATTTTTATGTACGGACTGGTGATATCACAAAACATTCTTTGAACTATGTTATGTGCAAGAACTTTCTTCAAGATACTTAGATAGTGTCCGTTAACCGTTATACCGGCAATTTTTTCCTTCTGCCATCTTAAAAGCATATCCCTGTATTCTTGTTAGAATTAATTTTCGTTGATTACTTCATCAATCCCATACATTACAATTACAAATTTCTTCTTTCATGTATGGGTCAGTTCGTCAATAAAAAGGCTTTCTATGCTTCTTGTTCTTACAAGATTTGTTGTTTGTTGGAATTAACATCCTCCCAGACGTTGTAATGACTATGAAAGAAAAAAAACCATAAGAAGAATAAAAGAAAATAATTGATGAGTATTTCTTCGAGCTGATAACGGCTTCCAGCAATTCATTACCTAATGTTACCTTTCGCAACAAACTCTTTTTGAATATTTATCATGTTTGCTTCTTTCTTGCTTGCCTTCTCTGGAGTGATTAATTTATTTGATTTTCTTTTTTTAATTCATTGCCTAAAGTTAACAAAATCACTTTCAAGAAAAAATCATTAACAACAAAAAAAATTGTAACTGACAGACAAAGGTTTCCCAACATCGTAAGCAACTAATTCTGCTCAAAAGAAATTTAAATTGTACCCGAGCTAACAAACAAATAATAAACAAAAAAGTAAGAAAATTTATCGTAAAAAAGGAAGAAAAACAAAATTGTAATAGGCGGACGTAACAGTAAAAGAACTTCCAATGTTTCTGCCAAATCTAAAACCGATATCTTCATTTTTGCGGAGGAGAATGTTCACTACATAGACAGCCAAACGGACAGACGGAGATCCTTAAATCGATTCTAAATTTGCTGCTGATCAAGAATAGGTATACTTTGTGGGATCTCCGAAGTTTCCTTTTGGTAATTACGAACCAAATGCCAAAATGAAATATACCCTTTACCTTCGGTGGTGGGTATAAAAAGTAAGAAACTCGATTACATGTGTATTTTGTTTATATTATGAATGAGTATTTGAAAAAATGTAAATATTTTTTTACTTTCTTTACTGCGTGCGAGACAACCGTTTTTTTATCCGACTGAAATTGACAACCATTAGCTCATTTCGCGCTTTTGAATGGAGTTGATCTGATTTTTGTAAGACTTTACTATCATATTTTACGTTATTATAAACTTTCTTATAAGTTTTTATTTAACCTGCACATTTGTCATTTATTATACAAATTTGCTTTAAGAAAAAATTTTATTTAAGAGAACTGTATGATGGATGACAAATTTTGTCCAGGTGAAGAAAAAAAAATCTTTCTAAAAAGTCAAAACAAAAAAACGGCTTAGGCGACTGAGTACATCAGACACTTTGCACTATAAATATAAAAAATAATTTATATAATTTTATTAAGAACTGATCTATTATGATTTTGATGTTACAAGAGAAACCACATTTTTACAAATGTGCAAGGATTTACGGAAAAATGAAAAAAAAAAATACCCTTGAACGCAGGCACAATATGCTGGTTCTACGGAAGAACATGATTTAGTGTACCTCGAATCTAAGGCATAATATAGCCGCTGGCGCTACTAATAGGTTGCAATCACATTAGATAGTTTACATATAGAACAAGTGGACCTTACAAAGCTAACAGGGAACCACCCATAGGAATTAAGAGAATGAGACTTTTGGAAAGCAGATAATTCGAATTGTGCACGAAAAATTAAAAAATTAATTAAAAATTTTGTTTTATGTAATTAATTAAATATTATAATCGTTCTGTGTTCGATAGTTGTGTTCACTTAGTTTTGCAATTTAGACCGGGGAAGATATATACCTTCAGACCTTTCGAACAAAATTCAAAATATTTATCGAAACAATTGTTGCTTTTTTGCAAGTTTACCACGCGCTGTTGCTAGTTTACCACCAAGCCCCTTCGCATTTCAATCATTCCGAGAATGAGAAACATTGTAGTGGGTTTTGTTCTGGTGGCGCGATCGATTCTTACTTCTTTGAAAATAAGAATGAAGCTCCTGGTTGATTATTTATGCAATTACGAAATTGATGATATAATAATTTCAAAAGATTCCGAAATCAAATGTTTCCAAAACGACTCTGATTTAACTCTTAACTTAACTCTTTAATTAGCTGATTTGGTTGCTGTACAACAACAACAGCATGTACCACAGATTCTCTTCAAGGATTAGAATTGCCCTCTTATCGTGACAGCAGTCGCATTGGGCACCTGACTGATGCCATATTTAAAATCTATTTACGTTAAATACTCTTTAAAATCAATATGTTCTTGATTTTCTTTAATTTTTTTAATGTTTACACTTTAATCACTTGCGGTGTAGGATATATTAAGTTTATAAGGACTTTTATAACACCAATAACAACTTGAGATGGATCCACATTTTAGTATCCCGGTCGATTGAAAATCATTTTTTAATCGATTTAAGAAGCATGGGAGTCATGAGAATGCTCATATATGGGGTCTTGCCCATGACATGAATTGACATGACCTAAAGGTAGTAAATTTAAGTTTCCGGTCAAAGATCTCGTATTCTTCACCTATTTTAATCATAATATATTGAAAATTAGACAACTTTGTCATATAAAGAATTTTCGTGGAAGCCTTTATATGGCTTGATGTCCAAAAAAGGTTTAACATAATTCATGTTTATTACAGTTAATTTCTACGTGACCAAATTTCAACAAATTGTCTTAATAATAAGGCCATAAGGTTGAATAAAATATATTTTGAAACACGGACGGACAGTCTTAAATTGATAATTCCGAATCGGTCGGTATAATAAGAGGTAAGTCTCTCTTCTCCGCAAACCTAACATATCTTGTACCGCAAGTGGTGTCAAGTACAACGGTAACATAAATAGACGCCATAGATGAATTTCCCCTTATTTTTTTTAGAATTTATTTCGTATTCAATTGAAATTTTTTTTCATATTCTACTCACCTTTCGATACAAACACGTATATACTCGCTGGCTCCGTATTGCTTGCCGAGCACGTATAATTGCCGGAATCGGAAATTTGAGGCTCTCGTATGATTAGCCGGCTTTGCGTCCGTGGACCCGGTGTCGTATCGATGGAAATATCACGTCGTGAATCATAATAATTTATTAATCGATCGTTTTTCTGCCAATAAACATATTGCGGTGGCGTAGGACTCTGTAACGAAATAAAAAAAAGTAAACCACGCAGTTACACAAAATATGTACATGTGACAGAGATGAGTTAAGAATTAAAGATGAAGGTGTTGATGCTTATTTTCCTTCTCAGTTCTTTGTGTGTGTTTCCTTTGATAGCGACAGTTGCTTTCGACCAAAAAAATATAAAATTTTCTATATGAAATTTAGTCTATTTAGAAGATTTTAGTGAAATCATATTTACGTTTCAGACATAAATGGAAAGAACAAAAAATAGAGAAAACAGTAGCTATGAGAAGACGTGCGGCAAGTCCTTTAGTGACAGAGCTCAACTCACTGTTCCATGTTAAAATCGCATACTTTGGTTCTTCGCATAATAGCGATAGAATATTTCCTAAAGCAAATTAGCATGTGGTTCTTGTTCCTCAAATATGACGGGGAAAATAGAAAGCTTATAGCGACGATGTTGGTTGTTTCGATGTCTTTCCCTATTGCGGCTCGTAATTGTTTCGAAATTCTCATCATTACGGGGTTCTTGCTAAAGTTTAACGAGCGACGCCAGGAGACGAGTTTTCTAATGGATTGCAGGAGCAAGCCATCGGGGTCTAACAATGGACTATTCACTTCTACTACACTATTAGGTTACACTAACACCGTTCGTATATACTAATTTTTAACGATTGTTCGAAGTGGTAGCAGGCATGGTGGACGTAGATTACAAAATATCCTTAAGTACACGATATTCCTAAGTATAAGGTAACAACGTTGTTGCTATGCCAACAAACTTGTAGAACGCATTGTAGTCTGATTGCTCGATGTGACACTTCGCCGAGTGCTGTGATGATTGTGCGATCCTAGACGGAAATCGAACCTCATGTGAGGGAAAACGTCCGGATTATACCCAGTGTGCTATCCTAGCACCTCGAGCGCAGAGAAAGCCCTAATTTATATACGGAGGGATCGTTTATCTCTCTGGGGACGCCGGCTGTCTTTCGAGCAAAAATAGTCCGGCGTTTGATTGCATCCTGGGATTACAACCTTCATGACTGAATACCCATGTTAATCCGATGCGGAATCTGTTGTTCAAATGTGTGTTTTTTTATGTTAAAGTTACTGAAGCTTTTTCTAGTCACTCAAACTGACCGCCGCTTAGTTTTAGACCACTATGCTGTTATGAGAAAATTTTGCATGTTTGCCGAGCTTTCAGTTTTGATGCTTTAGTGATAATATACGCATGGGCGGCGAGTTTTATATATTGACATTAAAGGGAAAGTACTGTAGTAAACAATTAAGCAATGTTAAGATGTGTAGTTAGTTACCTTTTCTATAATGCAAACCAAATTAATTGTTGATCCCATATCAACGTGCAATTCACCAGAGCCCAAAATAAAAGCTTCTGGCACAACCACTTGAAGATTAACAAAATGTGAAATGATGCCCGTAGGCGTAGACACCTACAAAGTAAAGAGAAAAACAAGGATTAGTTAATAACGTTTTCGTAAATTTGCTAAGTGTGTGTGTGTTGACTTCATTTAATTATAAAGAAAAATATAGGAAAAGCATACTCGCGCCCTGGGATTAAATTTGGATACTTATCCCCAACTAGCAGTAAATGTGAAAATTGTGTCCTCAATATTTGCATCCGAAAAATATTCTTTTGAATGTTTGCGTGTGTGCGTGTGTGTGTGTGAAAGCAAAGAACAAAAGTGTCGCTGGTAGGTATATCGCTATGGCCCAAATTTGTTCTAAATTTATATTATGCATGCTTTTTATCATTCGAAAGGTTTCCATGTATAAATCCGTACGATGTAAAGGGGGACGATTTTAATTTTGCTTACCCTGTTTTGAAACCATATCACCCTTCGCAATTACAAAATGTATCAACTCTGAAGACAGTATACCAGCATAGAGACAATCAACAAAAAGATGTCTGCACACATGTGCAAGGCTGTAACATAAATATGCACATACGCAGATACATTCATGTTTATGTGAGTTGGCATGTTTTTCCTTTTTTTTCGTGTTCAAATATATTAAAATATTTACAATGAAATTGAAACAAACGAAAAATTAAATAAAAAAAATTCTGTTTATATGTTTGTCTTTCTGTTCGTCTGTCGATCTATTTGCTTAGTTTAGCTTTACAAAAAATGCATTTTAAAGCAACAAAAAATATATAAATAAATAAATAAATGAGAAGAACAAAAACAACAAAACAAACGGAAGAAATTTATTCTATAATAAGATTATTCTTAAAGACACTCGCACACGATAACGATAGAGGCATACTCGAGTTTCTTTTCCGTTTGTAACACTCAGAAAAATACAAAAGAAAGTCACTGAAGTATGCGTTTGCTCGTAATGCTCAGCTCAGTCAGGCCGGGTCAAATTCTACTAATCTCTACTCTAATAAGTGCTTATGAGTGTGTTTTCTACTCATAGTTTTTGTGATCGTGAATCAAATTTGATATATGGGAGCAGTAGACACAATGACATCTCCCGACATCCATTTTTTTATAAAACAAAATCTGTTAAGTCACGAAACAAAACAAGGAAGAAAATTATATTCGGCTGTGCCGAAACTTTTATATCCACCACCGTTATCTTAAAAAAGGGGGAAAACCTAAATTTTAATAGGTGGGCGTGGCAGATTTTTTCTCTTTTTATGGAATACCCTGAAACACAGCCAGCCATGGAATACCGTGAAAAACGGCCCGAGCAACACACAGAAAATAGACGTGCTTTCAGCCTATACTGTAGGCGTGGTGTGTAATCGATTTGGCCCATTTTCAATAGCCATGCGTGTGAAGGAACTTCTAATGCTCCTGCCAAATTTGAAGCCAAAATATAATTTTTTGAGGCCAGGAGAATGTTTACCACGGACATTACACAAACGGACAGAAAGACAGACGGACATGCTTAAATCGACTGTAAATGTGATGTTGATCAAGAACATTTACACTTTGTGTGATCTCCGAAGTTTTCTTTTGGTAGTTACGAACCTTCACCTTCGGTGGTGTGTATAAGGAAAGAGAGACTATTGATTGTCTTGCATTTGACGTTTTGCATGATGTTGCTCAGAGTACGCCTGTTTATGTATGACGCAGTCTTTCATAACAATGTCTGTCTATTTGCCTGATTGTATGAAGCCCGTGGTTGGAATATTCGCGAACGCGAACCATACCTCCGCAACGCTGTGCTGACAATATGCAAAAAATTTATATCAGGTGTTCAAGTAAGTTTCTGGCTTTCATACATATATGGTCCATACATGGGCGTAATATATCTCTAGTTGTGGTTTTTGTTTTTTAGGTTGAACATCTGCCAACAATAATCAGTAGTAATGCCAAATGCGCAAATGGCAACACCAGACAATACGCATATAGGCGCTATCAAGTCCGAAACTGTATTTGTTGCCGCACCTAAGTCTGTTGACACAATGAATCCGCGCTTATATTCTCACAAATTGCAACATATGGAAACCACCGTAAACGAACACAATGAAGCCGAGTATTTTGCTTGAATTTTTTTGTCTCTCAGGCATGGGAATACAGGCACGGCTTCATTGTGTCTATAGCCTGATTTATTATTCAGAGCTGACACCTTCTTCTGACCGGTTGTTTTAGTCGATCCATCAGACCTCGTCTGGTTTCGAAGAAGGATGCACTATTCAGGTGCAAATAGGAGCGATTTTATCGTCTCAATATTCCCGTATTGCTAGAGAGATGGCGAAAATGTTTATCGAGCGGAAGATGGGACTTTGAATAACCTATCTATTATATCCCTCTTGATTTTTTCAATTTTTGCGTTTGTCAAAAAAATCCGAATATTTAGTTACGCAGCTAATAATTAAGATCCGAATATTGATCTAGAATTCAATGCAAACATTAAAGTGAAGAATTCAAAATACTAATGAGTGTTTGGGCTTTACCAGACGGCTTAAAGAAGATAATGATCGAAAATCATGCAAAAAATATTTTTTCAGTGTGAGCTAAAAAACCGATATAAAAAGAATTTCGACGAACCAATCGGCATTAGAAATATTTTGCAATTCCAAAGCGGTTCGATGGAGTGAGTACCAAAGATACTCCATAAAAGAAACAATTTTTTTTTTATTTTTCATTTAGCTGTAATTTCTAGCTCAACATCAACATACATTTCTTTTTCAACTCGCATACGAATTCCGATTCAGTACATTTGTGAATATATTTGCATGTGCTTCACATATATTGTACACTAGTTTGTGAACAAGCAGATGTACCCAAAGAAACGTGTGTTGATATAATTTGCAGGAACTGACAGAAGGCAGTTTAATATGTCATGCCAAAGCACACGGACTGCAGGATTCTATTACTTCTGGTTGGCAAATTTGTACGACTTAGTATTCATGTTCGTTTGTTCGTTCGGTTGGCTGATGAAGGGGCGCTTTTAATTTCTTGGACTTCAATATTAGAATTTCATCCTCATAAACACACTTGAATTTTATGGAAATTGTTTGGGCGGTCAGTCTATTGTCATGAGCTGTTGATCTCTATTTTCTTTTAAATAATTTTTTTTTCTGCATCTATCTATATGCCCTCATCGAGATTTATTTAATACACAAGAACCTTAACACACATTTTCTTCTTCGCAATGAGGAACAAAAAAAGACAAAACATACATTTATGCGCATGTGTTCTTAATCCTTCAATAACCAACTTATGTGCACTGCTACTGAGTTACACATTACCTTCGGTATGATTTATTAAAAGATACAATTTTTTGACCTTCTGAGTCCCCTCTTAACAAGGCGAGCTTTTTAGCTTGATATTCAAGCAGGAGTATGTTTTCTTTACTGACGTATTACACAACCATGCATCTACGCACCCATACGTACTTATTTGTATACGTGCTTGTTGAAGATGGTCTGCTTTTCGAATATAAACTATCAAGACTTTGCGGGAAATAAGTTAACCGTCTTGATAAAGATGTCCGTGTAGCAAGATAGAAAGAATAAAAAAAAGGCACCGATAAATATGTACATAACAGAGGTAGGCTAAGGTTAGGTTAACCGGAGTCAGAAAGGTCTTTTAGAAGAGAAATTGAATAAATCAAGCAAACTTAATATGAAAATACTGTTCGTCGCAACTAAGCGTATAAAGAGACGCCTTTAATATGTGTACAGGCACTTATACACACCTGCTTATATGCACACAGTTATATGGTAACGTAGGAAAAAACTGTATTTTCCTCATCACGTACACTTATCATATTTAAGGAAAATGTTTACACTTGACGTAGTCGAACATCGGTTTCGTTTCGGTGTGGACTTAAAACACTTTAATAACAAGAATAATAACGTAATTTAAACAAGTAAAACTATATAAGTAGTTTGTCATTTTCCTCACACCTTTACCTGGACTCGGGCAAGTAGGTGAGTATAAAAATTATTTTCAAAAGACTGTTTGTATAACACAAGCAAATGTTTACCTTTACTGTCGAAGGATGTGGATATGCTACGCTTGTTCTTCTACTTATGCGAATTAAAAAAACATATCAGAGATCCTGCAAGATATACATACACACATGTTCGATTAGCGTAGAATTCTGACTTCATTTAGCTGGCTCTGTCGCTCTTTTCGGTCATCCTTTGTGGCAACATCCACAAATTTAAACATGGAAATGGTTTGAGTATCTTTATTGTGGTTCTAAAAGAGATAACACTCCCATAATACAATAAGTATTTTTAGTACGGTTCTAAAGGAGACATGACTCGCCCAAAATGTATAATAAATATTTTTAGCTCGATTCTAAAAGAGACATGACAAGCTCACAATGTAAAATATGTATTTTCAGTTCGGTTCTAAAAGAGATAACACGCCCGTAATATAATGGGTATTATTAGTTCGGTTCTAAAAAAGACATGGCACGCCTGCAAAAAATAAGTATTCTAAAAGAGACATGACATAAAAGTTTTTGACCTAAAGCTATTATGATCAAAAGCTTTGTGTAATTATATGCGAGGATTATCTGGATAACTGTACGAAGGCAACATGTGCACCAAACGGCTATTTAACAAACTCCTGAGATGAATTGCTATGTTAAATATGTGCCACTTATAGCACTAATACATATATACGGGGCTAGCTTAAGTATTTAATAAGAGCCTACAACACTTGTGAATTTCCTTTTTCTTTTTTATGTAAGCAACCCACACAACGAGCTTAACTAGTTGCGCCTTTTATTATATCAACCCATCCAGGCTCGTTATCTGAAGCGTTTACAGGCTGTTCTTTCTCTCTGACATGTCTGCTTCTCGGAGTGATATATTCGTCGGATATTTCAATAAAAATTAGTACAAAGATAAGTTCAGTTACAAGGGCGAATCTTACTGAAAATCAATTAGAGCTGACCCTCCTTCTGATCACTGCGTATATAACATATCCAATAACGTCTCTTAAATGTCCGGTAGCTTGTCTTTTTGTAATGTAACTTTTAGTTTAAATTCGTCAAAGAATATAGGTTATTGTCATGAGAAGGCTCCAATTTCATGAGTACCCTCAAAAAATATCAGATCATTACCTTAGTTCGATTTTTATCATAAAATTCACCGCGTAGGGGCTTATTTTATATAAGGACGTTTATACAGGAGGGCTTTCTCAGAATGATTCGAATTGTATATCAAAATGCTATTTTTCATTGATTGTTTTCGAGTAATAATAAAAATTTTGAGTTTTTTTCATCTAATAATATGTTTTAAATGAGACGTTGTACGAGGAGTGGCCGTAAAAGCGGTGCGATTCAGTTCTTTTTTGAAAGCTTTCGTCGTCAATGGACTAAGTTTCACCAAAATACGTCGACGACAGGGTTGAATCATTCAGCCATTGGTATCATTTTCTAATCGGTCAGTATAATAAAAGATAGGTCTATCTCAAAATCTCGTGGATGTTACATAAATCGACCGCTAGAATTCGTTTTGTGGTGTTTCGAAAAGGATCGTGTTAATTGGAACAATCTGCAAGCTTTTCCCGCTTTTTGGAAACGAACATCCGTCAAGTTACGATCGGGTTATTATGCAGATAAGTCATCGAAAATTATTTCAAGAGGATTCAGTCACAAATAATAGTGAGGTCCGAACTATATATTGGAAAATAAATTTGATCCACTATGTACAGACAGGTGATCGAACAAGTCAAGAAGATCCAGAGCTATAAGATGCCATGTGGACGACAATAGAATGACATTGCATTGTACGAAGAAAGGTCCAAACAACGTATTGAAAAAAAATTTGAAGCAAATCTCTTTGTTTACTAGAAAACTGTATTATTAATGTTGATGGCCATATGTATATACAAATTGGTGGGCCTAAATTTATTATATTAAAGAACGTTAAAATCTTACTGTCGTGTAAACCTCATTATTAAGTGCTGCGCCATCTCGCTTAATAAAATTCCTGACGTACCTACAGCATAAAATACTATAAACTGTATGTTGTTGCCATGTGAGCGCTGGTTGAAAATCAATGTGATGCGATCCAAGTGTATGGAAATCTAATTTCATGCGAAAGATATTCTTAGTTTTCATCTGTTTTTGTCACATAACACTCTAGAAATTACTTGTAGTCTTATAAAAAGCTTGGTTTTCTAGAGAATTTTTACATGAGTTTGGGTCTAGAAAATAGAATCAACTCGCCCAAATTTGATTCGATTAATTCTTATGCCAAATAATAATGAACTAATGCTATTGCTTTCACTCTCCAGTCTAAGAATTAATTTCATTAGTCTAGAGTATAATTATAATAATAATAAATCAATAGACAGATAGATTCCATCACAAACGACGCAGCAGTTTCAGTCTAATTGCTTTGGTTTATAAAACTGTATATTTAGATCAACGACATAATCAACGACATAAATCGAATTTATGCTTGACTATGCGAACAACTCAGCTTTTTTTCCAATTTTTCAAAGAGATTACAATCAAATAAATTATTTTCCGCTTTCTAGTAGTAGCATTCTAGTTAAAACAAGCACTAACTTTTAAGAAAATTTTAAATATTTTTCTTTTTTTATGACAGTCACAGACATTACAAATTTTGTAGAAATAAACGTCAAATGTCAAATTGATAAAATTCGGATTAAGATTCTTTAGTTTCTAATCTTATATCCATGATTTCCATGAGTGAACAATATTGATAAGATCATCTTAAAAATAAGGGGTAATTGTAAGTAAATATAACGCTTATATTTTTTTCGTATTGATTCACTTTGTACAAAACAGGCGATAAAGTTATGAACATCCACGAATGCTTATCCTGAGAACGTTAACGTTAACAACATTTTCTTTTATGACCACTGAGACGTGCCAAAGATAATATTGAAAAATCTAACGTTCGCACCCCAAGCTAACGAACGAAATGTGCAAAACCGAATAAGATTATAAAATGTCACACACACACAAAAGATACATAAACGCATACACACGCACACCCGTATATGCGAAATTAACTTACCTGACATTCGTACATGCCGTGATCACGTCGCTGCACAAACTTTATTTGTAACGTCCACATGTTTGAGCCGGGTGTGTGCAATATAGCGAAACGTTCGTCATTTGTATAAAGTTGAGCACCGGATGACAATATATGCCAATCTCGACGACGTATCCAAGATATTTGATTCTGAACGAAAAAAAGGAATGTTTACAAAAAAAAAATAAACAAAAAAATATATAAAAGTAGAGAAAAGCACAAATGAAACGTGCGAAGGCAAAGTTTTTTTATTTTACCATTTACTCATGAGAGGTAAAAAAATCCTGGTCTTTGCTTCTTTTTAAAACTTCTGACATTTTAATGTGTATATGCAGTTAAAAGTTCGTGTGTTTTTCAATCCATACAAAACATATTTTGTTTAGTTGTTATTCCATTCCTGCAGGATTTCGCCACTAAAGTTATGAATGAAGTTTGATTTTAGTTTTTTAATTGTACAACCTTCTAACACATCTTTGACATAATTAATCTCGCGAAAATTCTGATCGTTCAAAAAGAGTACATTTCTACGTTGATTTCAAATTGAATCACATATTTTTAAGTTTCCATGTCATTTATCGATGGTTACTTTGCTTATGTTTGAAAAGCGGAGTCGCAATTCGAGGTAATGAAATAAATAAAGGTTTAATACATTTCACATTTGACAAAAAATTTTTGAAACTATTCCCACGATTTTTTCCTTTTAATTCTTCTTTTAATTGTCATGATCACAAATTCACAACGAAAAGGTGTAATAAATTCTATATAAATGAATAAATAATTTCGTTTTCTTTATAGTAAATTTACTTCTTTCGTCGTAATAATGGGAAAGAGTGTTGATGTATTTGTACATATATGTGTATATATGTGTCTATAAAAAAAGCATTTGCAGTACACTTCTTTTAAGGGTGTGAAGATAAATTCGGCTTTAACTAGCAAAGACATTAACAGAGCTCTGTAAAACGATTAACATACGTTTGTAAAGCGATCAGCGTCAAGCTATTATTGGATTTGGAACACTACTCCGCCCAAATTAGGAGAATTTTGCAAAGGCTATGTGAATCTATATGAAAGAACCTTTAAAATCATATACCAAATTAACACGCTTCTCTAGTGAATTCCTCTCAATAAATGCTTGAAAATCGATACGTTGACGGTAGTCGACCATGCAAAAATAGTCAACCGATTTAAAATTGTCTGTCTGTCAGTTTATGAATTATTATGACAATTTTTGAGAAACTTGGTACAAGAAATTTCACGAAATTTGATGGACTGACGTTTTGATCCAAAAACGAATATTGTCAAAAGCAAATTTAATCGCTTTATTTTTATGTAACGCAACATTTGAGAAGGGATTTTATTCGAATAGAAATGGAATTTGTAATTTTTCTTGACAAAACTCGTTAGAAACTATTATTTCGACATAAGACACTTTGCATCTCGGATGAGATCATTCTATGAACTATATACATGCGGTCCTACGAGAAGCAAAGAGGTTGTGCTCCAAACCAATCCGTAATTAGAGTACGGCGCTTCTGAAAAAATATTATGAGATCTCTTGCTTTCAAATCGGGCCAAATCGATATTCACTTTCTTAACAGGTGCATCAGATATTAGAATTCTATTAAATCGGGGCAATGCCGCACACAATACGAGGTATATCAGTCGTTGCGTAAGTTGCATAAGTTACACAAAAATTTTTATTCATATCACTACTTTTAATCACTACGCGTATTCATCTGAAAAAATTAAATATAGTTTATGTCGTCTCTAGTGACATGTTATGCACATTTTCAGTTGCAAACAACTTTTTTAATAAAATTTAATGTACATTTTTTATTTCAACATTATCATCTATTTATGATATGTGATGTTTTCTTTTAGTAGTCACATAATACTAATTTGAAATTATAATTACAATAGTTAATATACCCTACACTAATTTTAGTCCATTGTACAGTTTGTCTACCAAGAATGACTTGCAATAGACTAATCTTTTATTATATTCGCTTAGAATAATTTTCTGGATCGATTTGAACTTGTCTGTCTATCTGCCCATGTTACTGCTCATGTATTCTTGCAGACAAATTGCATGTCACAATTTTTAAAAATATTTTAATGATATCCAAGTCCTTGCGCAAACCTATTTAGAGCCATTTTCCAAATGAGTTTCTAATAGTAATTTGAGCTGAAAATTAATTGCGTCGAATTTGAGCCAATTGAGGTGCAGACCCCTCTGCCCAAAGATCCAAACTCTCATATATAATACTTTATGGCAGAAATATTTTCAGGTAAGTTGGTAAGTTCACAATTTGAACCTCTTCCCTATCAGAGCTCTCATGAAATACATTCCTTTACATCGAAACAAAGTACGATTGGTATTTTATCATGAAAGTAAATAAAGACTTGTATTAAGCTAATAGTACGGAATATTTAATGGTCCGCCTTGCCCGAGTATAATGTTATTACTTGTTTTTTATTTTTTATTTTTTGCTTTCAATATCGAGTTTATGGCCACAATTATTCATCAAAATTATTTATAATAAACTTTTAATCTTATATTCAGCTGTGTATTGTTATTGCGGCAGACTTATGAAAATAAATATTATGAAAATAAATAATTAATATGTTTGAATATATATCGCGTAACAAACTAGTCTCGGCAGAGAACACTAACAAATCACAAAACGAAAACTCAAAGCAACACCAGGAGCTGTAAGAGTACTATCATTCACTAACTTGTTCATATTTTAGATATATATACTTTTAAAAACATCTCTATGGCAATGAATAGACTCGCAATGCGTTGGTTGCTCACGCGACATGCGCAGGTTTATAGGTGCGTTGGACGATTCCGTCAAGATCCGTCAAGATCCTTCGTTGGTCGTGTCCAGATTGTCGAGAGAAGCAAGTATCACTGCACAAATTCTTTACATAAACAAAATATGGTTTAAAGAAGATAGCTGGCGGCACACACATTCTCAGCTCACTTCAAAAAGTACCAAGATTTGTTTAACGAAGTCAAGGTAATTGAAGATCCCTACTTTAACTATACTATCGATACCAACAGCAGAAATTTCAACAGGCAACTTAAGAACTTCCTTCTATCAATATGGATTGATCAACTAAATTTGAAATGTCTATGACTGAGCCTGCAAAATTTTCGTCATTTAAACTTCTACTACTGATAGGAAATTCTGAAACTCTCTTTAATAGACCATTGTTGCCAACTCTCGTTAAATAATTTATCCCAAATTCAAGCATGAATATAAGATCAAAAATTTAAATCTCCTCCTAAAGGCTGACCAGTGGCCCTAACGCAAAAATTTGCTGAACATACTTTAATGCTATTAGTACGAATAATTCCTTTTTAGCATTTACCCAAACGTGATTAAAATCAAACGTTTATTCGTCAGAATTTCTTCCTAATAATTTCCAAGCGTTTACGAAATGCAGACCGGATAAAATTGGAAAAGAATAGAATAGAATAATGAAGTTTATATTGATCATATAACTTTTCTCCGAGATGCGGTGAATGCGTGGAGTTTTTATGACAATAATGATTGCATGGAAGTGATTTCTTCATCAGAAAGAGCGAGCATCTTTATGAACGGTGTTACGGTGTTTGGTTTGTATTTGGTTGGACCAGAAAGCTATGACATATTACGAGCACCTAAAACGGAATGAAATTGTTATAGAATGTGCCTACGGACGTCAATCCAACAAAATGAACGATATATTATTGCAAAAAAAGTCAACAACAACGTTTAACAGAAGCGAAGTCATCCTTTCGAATGACAATACTCGACCAAACTTGTGTTACTTATAGGTAACTTCTGTATTCTTGCATTTAGAGTCTCTGTGAATTCTAATAATGAACAGAAGTCTTTCTCAAAGATAATCACCATATAAATGCACACTTAAGCACAAACGATGAGTTTCTTGTTGAAATTGTCTGTTTATTTGACATTCTTAGTTCGAATTTTCAGTTCGAACAAATCAATTCAAAGACTTTGAATTCAATACGATAAAGCTTTCATTATAAAGCAAACAGTAAGGAAACCGAATTTACAAAAATAAAAAAGAAAAAAAAAAAAAAATTACTTCAGTTTTTAAGAGCACAATCAAGTATATATGTTGATTGAAGCAAGCAAACATGTTTTCTTTGAATACCTGCATGGGGTGTGGTAATGAAGCATTTTGGAAATCATTCAAAAGATCAAGATTTTTCAAAACTCTTTTGGATGCAAAATGCATTAATTAACAACGAAGAATTTGAGAATTTGACCTAACAACCATTGACAGGAGAAGATTGATACAAACAAGTAATAGTATGTCATTAAAACAAAGGCCTCAAAATTCAATTTTGAAATAATCTTAGCACAGCTCATGAAACTTTATATTCTCAAAGCAAAGAAATTGTGTCCATCTCTTGTACAAGTTGTTTAGTTTATATAAAAGGAGCTTTTCCATACTGTGTCTGCAATGAATATCAAGTATTAAGTCACGTAAGCAGTTCAAAACGAGCTTTGAGTGTAACTTTCCTTACTTGACCTAAGAATCGATAAAATTTTTGTTAGTGAACTATGAGACAATCGATATGGTTTTTAATTTCGTAGGCTTAAGAGAATTCGTACAACAAGAATTATTTACGAACATGTAGGTTCTGGGAAAATTCTATTATTATCTCGTTTTGGATCTTTTTTAAAACTTTTATTACAATTATTAATTAAAACTCGTTCCTTTCTTATTAAAGGAAAGGCAGAGTTTAACTTTAAGTGATGATAGCAACTGTGTGTAAGTTATTGCAGATTTTTTAGGAGATTTAGTAAACACATTACATACAATTACGATACACAATGTGGGCGCTGCTTCTATGAAGGTTTTCACCTACCCGTTAGACTTTTTTTTGAAAGGTTTTGTGAATTTTTTGCTCCGTTTATATAACATATTCGATATATTGTTGGATATTAATAAGCAAAAATATTAATAATAGGGGGGTAGGGCGGTTGGGAACTCTATTCGTAAAGCAAATTGTATTCTGTATATAGTACAATTGACTTTGTCCTATACAGTTGTGCAAAGGATGCCACACAAGATTTTTGGAAAAAGAAAACAATCATACAAACGTTAACGTTAACGTACAAACCAAATAAAAACATTAAAATCGAGCAGGGCCGACTTTTAAATATCGTACACCATTTCTCCTAATACAATTTATTATATAGACTTTTGGGTGATAAAATAAAAAAATAACTTCTTCAGAAACTTGTAAAGGCGCACTTTTCTTGAGAAAAGGAACTTTAAGCGTAAACCGATGTGGACTAAATTTAATTATCTTTCTAAACACTTTATTATTCTTCATCTATTTCGGTCGTTTATTTTCTTAGAGATTTAAACCTAATTTTCCATAAGAATCCTTACACGTGGTGGGGTGTAAACAATAGACTTACGTGGCACAAATCTGGTACAGTTAATATTTACGTGACATTAAAATTATACAGACCCATTTTCATTGTAAAATATTAAAAAATAGAGTTTTTTGCCACCTAGAGACTTAGCTTTCATAGGGACGATTATGTGGAAAGTGATTATAAAAAATAGTTTTAACCGATCCATATTTTCCACATTTACCGAAATACTACCTTTTATGGATTTTTGTCCAGATTATTAAAAAATTCTTTTTGCATCAAACTTTTTTAAAATAAGATATTATATGGCGATCCAACCCATTTATCAATAGGTTCGTCTCTAGACCAGAACACGGCTGTGTATCAAATTTTGTCAAAGTATCTCAAAGGTTTTTGTGTGTTAAGCACAAAATTAATTGAACCGACAAACTTAAATTGACTCAGAGAAACTTGCTGAATTGATCGCTGTTTTAAGGGCGATCTATTCTCTATTCTCCACACGAATTTATTATACCCACAAGTGGTGTAGGTTATAAACAGGTGTTATTATAAAAGAAGCCCGTAAGAAAACTCAAACTAGAGAAAAAGTTGCGTTACTAAAACTATATAAAACGCTCATATTAACATTATTTACTTATAAGTCAATCCAATTTTATTAAATAAGAAAATCAGAGGTTTATTAGACGTTACATGAGTTTTGATACGGCGGATGCTAAGTTTTTGCAGATATATTTAACACATGCAATAAATCCACCTTTGCTTACCGACCGATTAATAATTATTTTGAGCATCAAGTTAAGCTTGCCTGTCCATCGACGTGACGCGATTTGATATACCGATGTATATTCCCTACAGATGAACGCTATTGAAAATGAATTTAATCGGGCCATTTTTACGGTAATCTCCATGAAATGTGAGTTTTTATAGGGCAAAGAGCCTTCATTTTTAATTCTTAACTGTATGTAACTTTCTAAAAATGATTTAAGATAAAAGTTTGGACCATATAGGTTTGATTTTTATGCTATAAAAGGGTTCTCATCAAAACTGATTTTTAATATAACAACAAAATCTACCTTCCTATAAGGGAAATAATTGAAAACTAAGAAGATTTTTCATAGGAAAATTAAATTTGGATCACTTCAGTTGACGCTTTAGATCTCCTGCATAAGATATCTCATGAAAAGCAAGCGTTTACACGCAAACAACGTAAAATTTTTGATATTTTATCATGAAATTAAGTGAAGAATTGTATTAAGCAAGGTGGTGTAGGGCTTTTAAGGACTGCACTGTTTTCACTTATTTTTGCTATGAATTTAAAGAAATCCTAACAAGCCATGTATGAGTTCAAGTTTTTGCCGAATTCTTTATCCGAAGTCCACATAGAGTACGACAAAAACATCATAAAAAATCCCCGGCGCAATGTCTATATATGTATTCATGTATATATAGACGCCAAGCTTTCAAATCAATACACTTGTCTCTTAAAGCAATAAAAGTTTAGACAATTTGCTGAAAAGGCACCTGTCCCATATAGAAGCGTTCATAAGATTTCGACTGAAATTTTTGCTATGAAGCCATGTGCAGCACTTTTGGATTGAAAAGAAAGCTCAGTTTTTTTAATATGAATTCTCCCTCCTTTCACAGGTTAAATTACGATTTCAAATACGGCTTTTGAGGTGAACGAAAGCACAAAAGAAAACCGTACAAATGCAACCAAGACCATACCTCAATTATCCCACTAAAAGGTACCTCGAAATCTGGTTTAATTGTTACAGGCAATGGTGCCTATGTAGGCGACAAAATTTCGATGAATGAATGAATGCTTCCGTCAATTTTCTTTTTTCAATTTTGAATACTTTATGTAAAGAACTTATGAAGTTACTCGCGTTCTCAACTATTTATCACTCGGTAAAGTAAATGTCTATCTATGTATGTAACGTAGTGACGTTTAATGAACTTTGGCTCAAGTGTAATTAATTATTTGAAATTAAATTTCATTAATTAAACGATGTTTATATCACAAAAGGCAAAAAAAAACTTTTTATTGTTTTATTGTTGGAAAAGTTTTCTAACCTTTTAAGAAATTTTTTTATTTTTTTCGTTGATATTTATTAATAAGTAATATAACTTACATTAATAATACCTGCTCACTTGCTGTCGTAAAGTTTTAATTAATCTAAGTGAAGAAAGTTTACTGCAAATGCTGTCTTTTCAAAATGTCATGAATATATTATCCAAAGAATACTTTCGTTTTTTTTTTTTTTTAGATACAAACACTAATAATTTTAATAACTAAACAAACCCAATTTACACCCACTCTATCCACTCCGGACACTTTGCACACCAGGAAAGCTGTTCCACCTAACTGGACGGTCGTATTATGTGCCATCATCTGGAAAGAAATTTTAACAAAAAGAAATACAAAAGCAACATATTTTTTTAAAGGATATATTTCTCGCATGAATTGTAAGCAAATAAATTGAAAGCAATTACATGCGAATAATAGTAAGCCAGTAAAAGCAAAGAAAAGAATGACTTCCAACGTAAAGCCAAAATTTATCGTTAAATAAATAAACATTCAACTGAAATACAAAAACTAAACGGGAGATAAATATTTTTTTTTTTTTTTTTTTTGTTATCTACAATCCCTGTTAGAACTTTCGTTAAAATTTATGGTTTGAAGGACCATATACACTTTGGCCAACATTTAGTCTGCAATGTAAGAATATTTCAGCCGTTATCGTATCACAAACTGCTTTGAAAATAGCCTCGGAACATAATAGCGAGAATATTAACGGGACCAATAATCGATTTATCTCGTATTTTTTGACGATTTTATGCATTAAGCCGATATATGCCAACCTAAGATGCATAATTCGAACACTTCGTAAAGTGAGGTAGAAAATTAAAGCTTAGGGCAAGTAATGTTGAATCAATTGAGCAGTTGAAGGTTGAAAATACACATGCATAGGACCAGAAAATGCTTCTTAACAAGAGTTGTAAGGACCAAAATCGTACTCTTGTTTTGGTCCACGCTGTCCCTCCTTATGCCTTGTAAGTAATAGAGTTTACTGTCATAACAGGTAAATAATAGTGTTAGGTAAATACTGCATTGGGGGAGAGTCTATTGAGAAGTTGAAGAGTGTGGCAACGCCAAATTGAGACAAGAAAACCAAGATGACAGGTAACAAAGATGTCCTCTTTCTCTTTGGTTTTCTGACAATCGACCAAGTAGGTCGAAATAAACACCGTCTGACATATATTTCAAACGCATCTCAAATCCATCTGAATTTCAGTAAAATAAGAAAAGAATCATAAGCATGACAAATAAACAGATAAAATATTTGTTGTAAAGAATATTAAGCAGAGCATAGACAAAAATTGTAATCTCAAAATAGAAATGCATTAGCATATGAGCTCCGGTTGCCGTAAGAGAATTAACTAGAGCCAGTATAGTCAGAAAGGTTTCTTCAATCGAAGTGATCGATGACTTTCGTTTTCCTTTTGTATTATTTAATTCAATAACTTTTTGTCTTTTAAACTTAATATTAAAAAGAAAAATAATAATTCTCTTTTCCGTTTGAGTTTATCTTCTTAAAAAAGTAATAATTCTTTAAGAGGTTTCGTGATTGCAGTTTGCGTGATAAATTGACTAAACTCTTTAAGTTACTTCTACTTTTAATAAATCAATGACAATAAGTGCACTAATATGCGATACGAAGGGCTCCCCTAAATTATACCTTCAACAAGGGTCAGCTAATATTAAAAACGTAAAAATATCTAATAACGTTAAGCAATATTTGAGAGAGATTTACAGTTAGCTTAGGAAACAAACTGACAGCGGGAAATTTAAATCAAGCCAAATAGGGATAAGTAGCATTGCCCTGCAAACACTGGGGGAATTTCTACTATGTATACATATATATGTATATATAACTCGTACAGAGTATAGCTGCAAGTGTGCAACACCAGTTTTCCGAGTTCTAACTATCAATCATTTTGTCAATTACAAAAGCTTGCAACTCTTATCACTGTGACAGTTATATCGAAAGATTACTTTCACGTTGCGTCTACGAAAAAGAAGAACGAACAAAAAAAAAAACCAAAAACAGAAAACTTTTTAACAAAGCTAAGCGTAATTGAATATCAATACCATTGAACTGATTTATACAAACAGAAGAAAATAATTCTTACACTTCCTATTGCTCGACACAAATGCATTTAATATTGATTTTATAATCACCTGTCAACTACAAAATTTCAATTTAAATTCTTAATAATAACTTATTTTTTAGGTGGCTTTGCGATAAGAAAAATTTAAATGAAGTTGAATAAAAAGAAGAAAAAAAAGAAAATAAAAAGTTTTTTTTTCGTAAAAGAAATCCACAATAAAAAGAAACCAAAACGTACGCATTCCTCTAAGTGACGGGTAAAAAAGTGTGATTTCCTAGTTATACTACTTACTTCACTGTCCTCGAACATTGGATTGTCACTTGTATCGATGTTATTGTTATCCAATTTTGAATCGGGATTTATACCGTTTCGCATCCATAGTTTCCTCCAATCGCTATCTGTCAATATGGACTTTTGATCTGCAAAATAATTTAGAATTTTTCACTCTATATTCCAAACATATTTGTTTGCCTTGCTGCATATAAAATAAAAAAAATAGAAAATTTCATAAGTGATTGCATAAGTGAAAGGTTTTATAATTCATCCATTTTTAATGCCTAGAATTTTGTATCATTTTCAGTCGTGTTATGAACATCGTATGCGATTGCTATACAATATTTTTATTCATAACTAATTTACATAAACTAATAAGACGTCATACATATGAACACGGAGCAAACAGAACAAATATTTCGTTTAATTTATATCCAATTATAAAATGTATCGACTGATTTCAAATTTCACGATTATGCCACCGTTAATAATACTCTATTTCAGTTCATTGGTAGTAAACGTAAAATTCAACAAACATTATTATGTTAAGAGCACAAAGTAGGCTTTAAATATTCATACAGATTTTTGCCACAAACCGCACTATAATTTTAAAGACACTTAACAACCTTGCGATGCAATTTCCAAAAAATTACTGCAAATGGAAAACTTTTATATTTTGTATCGAACTCTCGCTTTCGATAACGACTAGTGATGATTATTTTAGCGATTGAGATATGAAAACATTTGATATTTTGCGAGTCGCTTTTAATGGGTCGTGGAATGGTGGCATTAAATATGTGCATTTTTATTGGAGAACGTATACCAAGTCTCGTATATGTTTTCGAAACAAAACTCGCTATCGAGAAATGTAGTCAAAGGGGAAAAGAAGGTAAACTGTTGCTACAAAAAGCGCATAATGGAATGATTAGAGATGGAAAGACTGTCCATTCTCATTGACAAGAGAAATTCTAAAATATTGGCAAAATGAACAAAAAGCAAATAATGAACACAGTTGGTTTATATATATGATCCATAAAGCAAAAATGTATTATGAAGACGGAGCTTAACAGAAAAAATTCTCTAAAACGAATCAAACCAGAAATCGAGCATGTAATTGGATGAAAAAACCTACTAGTGTAAGTAGATTTGTATTCTTAATGGTATTTAAGTGAACTCTTTCATAGGCTTTCGCTGATCGGAAATACAGCGCAAAGGAGAAGCTAAACTCAAATAAATCACCAAAAAAGAAAACCGAGGGAAAAAATGTGTATAAACAGATGGGTTCAGCTGGTCTTAGTAATAGAAATTGAAGATCCAAAAACGTACTGGCTAAACCAAGACAGTCAATAAATTAAAACTTCAATAAGTCCAACAGGAGACAGTAATGTGGGAAACTACATAATGAAAAGTCAATTGGAAAAAAGCAGCAGAGTACTATTACCTATGCAAGTACGAAATGCGATTTTGAAAAGCAGCAGGAAAGCGTTTGTGTGTACAGGACTTAAAAGTTTGAAATCATTTCAGCAATAACCAACTGTAATATCAAGTCATAGCGCAAAGCAACAATATTTTTTCTAACGAAGAAAATGTCGAGTTTTATGCTAAATAAAAACCATTCGCCGACAGACTTTGTTTTTTTTCAATCGATACCAAAGTAAGACGGTTTTTCATCACATCGTCATCACTGAGAATGGAAAGTGGATTTATTTTAAAACTTCCAGGGGCGAAAATTCATAAGTGGACTCGGGCGTATCGTCCATATCGAGCGTAAACCCGATTAGCTTTGGCAGGTAGATAATATTGCGTCTTTGGTTGAAGCAGAGAGGAGTGTTCCGTTGTGTTAGGGCAGTTAATACCAAACGTTTCCAACAGCAATTAATCTGTTTGAACCATTTGAATTTTCTTTGAAAAAGCGACCAAAGTATCAGACAAAAACACATAACATCTACACATTCGTTTACGTAATAAAACCGGAATGCTTAAGTTTTCTTTAATCTCACAAAACGTACTTAACGAACCAATGCATGGTGTAGATGTTAGTGAAAATTATACCTTTTCGCATACAATCCTGCCAAAAAAACAAAAAAATGTTTGTTTTAATTGAATTTGAATGTCAATCATCAGCGATACTTAGCTACCCTTGAATTTACAAGAAGTCATCATAAGTTATTCTAACCAACATGTGAGTAGTTTTCTTAGAGAAACCGAAAAACCTCATCACAATGGCTGAATTTTCAACATTATTTGGTGAGATTTTGCTCGTTTGTACATTTAAAAGCCTGCAAACAAATCTTTTATTATAATAAAAGAAATTGAAAAAAATATCCTTTTTTACGCTTTAAAACACATGTAAATGCTTAGGAGAAGATGCTTCGATGTATTCATTTTAACTTATTAAAGTTCGTATAATGGGTTTTTAAAATTTCCCCCACTTTTTCTTATAAGGAGCTTTATATTTCACACACTGCTGTGGACAAATAGTAACGAGACTTCATTTTTACGTTTCTTTAAATATCCGAGATATGATGGGTATAATTTTTTGGCAGGTTGGTATGACTGTTGCGAAGAACTGACATACATTTCGAGACACGTGTGCGTCTTTTTTAAAATGGAAAAATCTGTTGAACATCGTCATAATTTGGCGAAAAAAGAAATTTCATTGTACTAATGCATTAAAAATGTTACAAAAATATTACGGTGATGAGAGTTTATCAAGATCACAAGCTTTTAAGTGGTGTAAATCACTTAATGAGGATCCTGAGGTAGTCGAAGAGGAACGTCTCTCAGGGAGACCGTAAACCTCAACAATAGAAACTAATCAAAACATCAACCAAACCAGCCGATTGGCTGAAAAAGATCCCGTAGATATTACCGGTGTATCGAGAGGATCAAAACATACAATTTTGACGGATAATTTGGGCTCGTCTCGCGCATCTTCTCGGCTTGTTCCAAAAGTTTGGAATTTTTTTGAAAAACACCGCTGAAGTGTCAAAAAAAAAGCATTTTATGCATTATGTATAATTACTGGTAATGAAACTTGGAGTTATGCTTATGGTATAGGAATACTTCAACAATCTTATGAATATTGCGCTATAGGTGAACCGAAATCAAAACAAAAAAACGAAGTTCTTTAAACAGAAAAAAAGAGCTGCTATTAGTAACCCTACCGAGCACGTGGTTAGAAACACCATATTCCTCTCTCCCTACTCCTTTCTAACCATCGCCCTGTTTCTACATATAAAGCGTGATGAGTAATGAAAAGTGTTGTGTATAATGAAAACTACTACACGATCTCCCCTTTGTGAGGGAATATGAGAACTTGGAATTATACAAATCAAGACAAAAGTTCGAAAATATATAAAATTTATCTATGATCCTAATCGACGAGTACAATGTCACATTAATATTTCTCACATAGTTTGTTCATTCATTTGGTTGGTATTTTGAAGTATTTTTTATGCTTACGAATGTTCGGTATTCGCGAAAGTTATTTGTAAAGTAATCTTATCCGGTTTTTTTCCGCGTTCAATACAATACTTCCACAAGTTATTTCTTTGTAAGAATTTTTTGTTTTCTTGTTAACTAATTTTTAGATAATCTTTTCGTTTCGTTGATTCATAATATAAGTGATGCTGTAACGGTAGGAAACTTTAAATTCTTGTCTCAGCGCATTCAATTATTTTAATTCTAGTGAGATAGTATTCTTTTACCTTCCGTTACATAAAAAAGAATTTTTTACTTTTCAATCTTCCACACCTTTTTAAAAAGAGCACAATTTCTTCTCAATTTTTTATTTTTATTTATAATTGAACTTTTTGTGCTTTCAATTTAGATTTTAACACTTTCGTAAAAAAAAAAAACGAAAAAAAGGGTGAAAAAGAAACGAAGACATCGCAAAGCAAACGTAGGTGATAATTTATTTTCATTTATTCATTACACTCTACACCACTTGTGGTAAGTGTCTATGCAAATGTAAATTGGAGTCACAAAGACTCGAGAGAGCGAAAGAGAGATAATTTTCTCAATCGTTTCATTCCTTCGTCTGTTCCTTTAACTGATGTCTGTCCATTTTTGTATATTTTGTATATTCTTGTACTCAAACTATATGTCGTAATTTTTGAGGTAGTTCGACAAAGTCTGGTGCACTAACATATTTTACCTAATAAAGGCTTTTGAAAATGGATTAGTTTGGGTCATACTTACGAGCACTTCCTCTACAAGGCCATCTTTTGAAGAAATTTTTCAACGACAAAACAATTGTCATTTTCGTTATAAAGGTCGACGATAGATGAAATGAATATGAAAAATTCAGATAGAATGGAACCACTTTTAACCTCTTGATCCACTATGTCAGATATGTGGACGATTTCTATCATTTGTAAAAAGAACAAAAAGTTTATCTGAACTTCAATAAATTATTCACCACAGACTCTCTCAACAAGAAGAGTACAATTTTGCAGTTTGGCTGAATGGATAACGGTGGACCTAAAGAGGTTAAAAGCCCTTCAATATAAACCTTCGTACAAAAATAAATCTCTATGACAAAAACATTTACTTTTTAGCAACTTGTTAAGACGGTTGCTACAGACGAGTTATTTGAAATATGTGTCTATTCTACAAAATTTGGACGAAACTGAACTATTTTTCAAACCCCCATTCTTTCTGAATTCTTTCGCAAAAATGTCCTTCAAGTCGATTCGCCTATTGGATGAAAAAGTAAAAAGGTATTCTTATAAAATTTTTAAATTTTATTAAATCCTTAGCCTCCTGAATTATAGTAGTAACGAATTGATGATGTATGTCGGTTAATGATGGGACTTGCTCGAGTACAGCATATGAATTTATATTTCATCACTCCTATTGGGAGTGAATTAAATTACGATAAACATGAGTTCTATGTTATTGATAGAGAAATTTTGTTATTTTATCCTTTTTTTCAAATTTCTATTTGAGTTCTATTAACGCATTTTTGAGTAAAACCGTACGTACCACTTTTGATTTTATTATTTTCATTTACTAGAGCACATCATTAAAAAGTTGCTTTTATTTAAGTCTATCTCTTGTTCAATGCTTATGGAAGTTTTTGTTTTGCAAACATTTTTCAATACATCAATCAATTGATACTGAAATGGTTATTGTAGCCAATTAGAAACAATTGGTAAAAACATTTTAACCTTTTTTTTTACAAAGTCGCAATTAAAACTTTTTATTTGATTGTCTCTTACTGTTGTTCTTACTTTTTATCAAATGTTGCTTTTTTCAATATATAGCGCATATGCATGATGTAAACAAACTTTAATTGAGGTTCATTAGATCGGTTGACTACATTGACAAGAAAAAGTAGAATCTGGTAAACATTATAGATAAAAAACAACTGTAAACGACTACAGTAACTAAGTTATAGTTTGAAATTTTGTTAGTTTGCGTACTAATTAAGAGAAACCGGAAAAAAAACTGGAAAAAAGTAAAGTAAGGATGAGATATTAGGGAGTAGCCGACACTTACTTAACTCAATCATATGTATGGTAAATGTATAGTGCACGTACAACCATTTCATTAGGATTTTTTCTCAATTTCCTCTAAACCAGTTTTGTTACTTTTTCCTACAATTTCTGCTCGTCTATATGCTTCGAGAAAAACATATATAACTAAACGGCTTATACTGTTGGTAATACTTGGATTATAGGACAGTATGTTAGATAATATAATATATTACCCGATCCTCGACCGGCATGAGCCTTTAGTCTAGTTTAAAAAACCTAGAAATTTCAGGTTTGACGTATTTTTGTCTCATTCCGAATTGCGAAGTAGTAGCAATACGTTTGAGACTTAAACGTAGATTTCATTTATAACCCTTACGCTCTGCATTTATCCACATAAGTTTTCTAGGAAACTGAACTCTATACTTTATACCATTTGTGTGTTACATGATATGTTAAGTTTGTGCGGATAAATCGAAAACTCAGAAAGATTATAGATCTTTCATTGCATCGTTTGATTACTAGCCAGTTTCTGAACCCTTTTAAACTCCTGTGTCTGTGCGTCTATGCGTCTTTGCATAGATTTAGTAAAACTTACCGCTCGCAATTTTTGAGATATTTTCATAAAGATTGTTACACTAGCATGCTTTGAACAAAAGACGAACATTATTGAAAATCGATTTGATCGCAGCGCGTTAGCGACGATACTCCAATACCTTATTCTGAAACAATTGGAATTTTCCAAATTTCCCGACAAAAGTAATTGAGTATTAGTACTTAAGAATACTGAACTGATGTATAAAATTTGGATTGGATGTCCAATTTTTGAATTGCTTTCCCTTATAACCATCCCTAGAAATAATAAACCTTTACTTGGCAAAAAGGTCTAATGTTTACTATTTTATTATAAAAAGCGGTTCGTTATAAAAAATTTGGAGAATGTAAGTGTATTTTATATCAAAATTGGTTAACCTTTAATATTATATATAATGTAATTTAGTCTATCTGTACTCTGATTTGAGATATTAACGGCACCAAATTTGGGGCACTGAGGTAACTTGACAATTTAATTGTACCAAATCTAAACCACATAAATCTATTTTCTTGCAAAATCGTTTAATTTTTAATATTTTGTAATGGAAATTAGTTCATTTGCAGTTTGACGTGAGACATTAACTCTACCAAATTTCGACAACTGACGGTCATTTTTAGACTTTACACCATATAAGGTTTATCATGAAAGCGAAGTCTTTATATGGCAACGAGGTCTGACTTATAAAATTTTTTTCTGAAAATTGAACCATAATCGAGTAATTTGGTATAAAAATTAACTATAACAAGTTTAGATATTGTAGTTCAACTTTTTGGAGTCCACCACAAATATTGTTCTTATTAAATCTAAGCTTTCAGATAGAAACATGGCAGAATTTTCGGTATTTTATTACCAAAATAAGTGAAGAATTATGTTGGTTCGAGTAGTGTATGGTCTGCCGTGTATTTTTTTTTACTTGTTATACCCACTACCGAAGGTGAGAAGTATATTCACTTCGTCACATTGTTTGCAACAGCCGTAAGAAAACTAAAGAGACGCCACAAAGTGTATCTTGATCAGCATCAAGCACGTCTGTCCGTCAATCAATCTGTCTGTCTGCACAATGTCTGTAGTAAACATGCAGATATCGGCTTCAAAATTGACAGAAACGTTGGAAGTTCTTTCACGTACATTGTTGCTGAAAATGGGGCAAATCTTTCTGAGTGTTTTGCTTAGTGCTCAAAGACTGCAAAATGGAAATTTTCGCAGTATTCCATAAAAATAGAAAAAACTGCCTATTAATATTTAGTATTTTTCCACTTTTTTGAGATAAACGTGGTGGGTAGAAAAGGTTCGGCACAGCCGAATATAATTTTCTTACTGACTTTTTATTTAAAACACACACACACTATTATGTATTTATATTTTACATTAATCATACACATATAACACGGATTTTTTACTGGTGTGAAAATAGCCCCCACTTGTCTGGCCCCCTTTTTCTCTTTGCCAAAATAGGGGCTAACTTCACACTTGGTACGTATCTTTGCTAAGGCAATTGATAATAAAGCAGGATGGAAAAATAAACAAAATACTTACGAAAACTAAACAAAAATAGAAAATATAAACATAAATGAAAAACAAAATCACGCCTTATGCTATAAAAATTATAAAAAAATAATTATTTAACAATATTCATCATGCACAGTGCGCTTGTAGTTTGAGAAAAATTACAAAGTACAAATCTAATTATAAAAATTTTTTAAGAAATAATACACCTCCAGTTTTTTTATATATCTTAAAGCGTCCGAAAAGCTATCAAAAAAACCTAGCTTCATGATTCATTTCCGCTCAAACCTTTTTCCTTTTTTTTATGAAATAGATTTTATTTGAAGCATTGTCCAGCGTTACCCACCGCATTCTTTCGTTATCAGTCACAGATGTTTTTGATGAAATATGAAGTCCATGTGGCAAGAATTCCGTAATCTTTTGAACTCGTCGTTACATTGCGTCATATCGTTGTTTAGCAATAAATAAAAGCGCTGCTTACTTACAAAGCTTTAACATTTATGCTGAACATATAAACGTATGGGAAATGGTACATATTGACACATTTCACTATGATGTCCCTTACTTTGGATTACTTTGTACTTTGCAATTTTTGTCAAACTACAAGCGCACTGTGCATGATGAATATGGTTAAATAATTATTTTTTATAACAAACGTCAAAAATTTTTGGAGGCTAACTTCACACTCGTGATTTTTTAATTGCTATTGAGGTAAAGCAAATAAGTTTTTTTTGTAGAGACTAGGAAGATAAAGAAAATTTTTTTTAATAAAATGAAAAGCTTTTAAAAGGATTGCTAGATATCAACCATAAGAATCAAACCAATATCAAGAAAATATTAAAGTATTTTCTTTGAGTTCAGTTTATTGAAAGCAAAATTGAAAAGATACGACCGCACTAATCGACTGCCTGCACTTGCCTTAGAAAAATACAAGCCGTAGTAGATTTAATCTGGTATGTGAAATATCGTGGAGATAAGAATAAAAGACTAATGATATGATCCAATTTTGCTTGTTTTCTTTTCTATCAAATGAAACAAACAGAAAGTTCAGCATTTCGATGCTCAAATATATTATGTTTCTCGTTACGAATAAAACAAATGAATTTATACTAAATTATATTTTCCGGGCGTGTTACACGTATATAACACGTACATAAATATATGTGTTTTTGTATACATGAGTGAAATATGATTACGTAGTGAGAGCAAAGAACTATAACTAATGAACGAAATCCGATTATGACTTGAACTTCGACTTTGGCATTTTAATGCAACAACCCGTATTAAGTTTTTTATCACGTTAGCTCTCGCGCATTGGCTCACGTTAAGAGTGTTAAGACATTCACGGACAAGTTAGTATTTTACGTTCGGCATAAGTAGACTCTTGAGTTCGTTAATTTTCCACGAATTTCCCCAAACGCTAGATAATAGTAACACTCTAAAGGTATTGCATAATACATTATGACTGATAAAGTCCCCCGTATGATGTGTAGACAATTATAAGCTTGTAAAGTAATCTTTGATTGTTGACGCATTAGAATTCATTATTTACATAATTTTCTCTTCTTAAACTGATTTAATTTCACTCAATTCTTTTTTAGATTTTATTTCTTACTTAAAACACAGTCTAACTCAGATTTTCTATGCATTTGTAAACTCTTTGATGTAAGTACAGCACCTTGTGAGTTTTTATTATCCCTTGTTTATGTTAATCAGGTTTAAGACTCTTTTTGCGGGTGTTTTTAGTTTTAACTACACACACACATACACACAAGGAAAAAGCAACTTTGAAAAAAAGAAAAATAATAATAATACAAAATGCAAACAAAACAAAATATAAAAAAATATTTAGAAAACATATTACATGAGTTCTGGGTTAGTTCTCGGATGGTCAGGGCGATGTTAAAGTAGAAAAAAATCAATTAAAAGATCTACCAAGCAATGCAAATTAGTTTTTTTAAAACGAAAAAAATGAATATATTAAGTACGAGGTTTTCCTCTGTAAAAAAAATTTATTTTTTTTTTTAAATTAATACATGAAAACTTATTAATGCTAAATATTTTTTTATATTATGGAACTGAAGCATAAGTTTTAATGAAATTGAATAAAAAAACAACAAAAAGTATATATTTCTCTTAAGCGTTTCATACGCCTCATCTAACTATAAGCATTTTAACTGATGTACAACGCGCACAGTCTATCTGTGGACACTTAACGTAGGAAAATTTTTGTTGATTTAAAAATCTCAGCGGCAGTCGTTAGTTATATAAATTGTCGAAGCGACATTATTAGATCGATTTTGTATTTCATGCTGATCATATATATACAAATATATAGATATATTTAGCCTACTTTCCTTATCGAACTTTACTGTGCCTTTGTTGGCATCAAACAATCGAACAAATTTAGTCCACTTTCCTAACTGTACTTCAATCTACCTTTATAGGCAACAACCAAAAGTCGTATAAAATTTCCTTGACCGCGACTGTATCATTTAGTCGAACAAAATGTTTCAGTACCTTTATTTGAACAGCTAGCTTTCGGTCCAAAATTCTTTTATGAATCCTAAGTTGATATCTATAGTTTATAGTCAGAGCATCACCATGATTACTTAAGCTTAACCTGTTGCGTAAGCTGGTAACATTTACAGGCTTTTTCATTAATCTATAGTACGCTCCACTTACAGTGACATGGTAAAGACAAGGACAATGAAATCGCTGGGCATAAAATCCCGCGACCACAGGAAACTGTCACTTCTACGAAATGTAAAATTGTCTAATGAATAATTTATGGATTGGTTTCACATCAAGAAGGAAAATTTTTCTTGTTTACTGAACAACTGAGATAAAAATGAGCCTCATCTAAGAAGGTAAATTTCTTTTAGAAAGCTACAAAAATTTCCTTTATATGGAGAATTATTTTGGTATTATTTTTGTTCGTGCTGCTGGTGCTCACTCCATATTAGTCCAAAAATTTATTACTTGGCTCTAATTAAGTTATAAAAGTAAAAAACAAATATTTTGGAAAGATATTTAAAACATTTCCCAACGCTGCCAAGGTTTTCCATTATAAATCTTACTAAACAAAGAAAGAATGATTTTGATGTTCAACGCATAGCCACAAAAGTAAGAAAAAATTGTGCCAGGCTTGTTAATATCCAGTATAAGCCAACTTTTAGTTTGCTATTTCAATGTTTGCGAACGTGAACGTTACATGCACGATGAAGCGGAGTGAAGTCTTGCGCTAATCAATTATATATATAAATATATATCTATTGAGTTGGAAACTTAGTAATTGTCGATTCCTTCAATAAAATAAAAGATGTTTTTTTTTACTTGGAATGAATAATCTATTTTCCATTTTGTTCGATAAGCTTTTGCCATCTTTCTGACAACTTGAAAATTCCATGCTCTTAGAAAGTCTAATCCTTTTCGGAAAAAAACTGACTTAAGTGAGATTTTACAGCGTCATCATCGTTGAAAGTTTTACCACAAAGGGAGTTGGCCAGGGACCGAAATAGGTGGTAATCCGATGGCGCAAGATCAGGACTATATGTTGGGTGTAACGTCAATTTCCAATTCCATTAATTTTCAATGAGTGGCCAAAGAAGTGTGCGGCCTAGCATTGTCCTGGAAGAAAATGACACCTTTACGATTGACCAAAGATGTAAAGTAATGCTCTGTCATAGAAAAACCGGTAAGGGTTTCTTTTTATCTGATACACATATCTTTAAATTATAAGAAATAATTTTGCTGCGTTTCGTAGCTAAGCCAAGATGCTAATTAATTATAATTTAAATCATTTTAGTCAATCACTTCGTTTGAATCTTAGAACTAGAGGAAGAATGAAAACCAATTGCTTATTTTCTCAGCAATTTTCAGCAATGATTTCATATGAATCATATTATATTGCTGATGGAATTCAAGTCTAAGAAAAGGTTTCCAAATTTACATTTATAGTTAAGTGCACGCATACAAGTGTAGGCGTGTATAAGTATGTACATGTATTGTGTTGTGTAATGATAAACATCATTAAAACCAAATGTTAACTAAAAGATAGAAGACACAGAAGAAGATAATCTCTTAAGTATAGTTTTATTAATGTGATATTCGCATCTTATTAAAAGTATTTGTTCAGGTGTAGAGTAATAGTTCTGCCTGCTTATGTATGTTTAAGTATTACTTACTACCTTTAGTCATTTTTTGAAGTCATTTGCTGATCATTATCGCGCATTTAGAAACAAATTTATATAGCATTTATGTATCGATTTGACTTGAGTTTAAATGTTCACAGACTATAGATTTGTTTATGCTTTAATTTTGGTGCTTATGTTGATTTCACCACTTAGCACAGTAATTATTTTGGTCAAGTCATCGGGTGGATCAGTTCTGATGCCCTAGTTATTGGTAGCAAACAGAAGAACATAACTCAATCGCCACACACACACGCGCACAGGGGGTCACGAGTGGCGGATTCTGATCGGCCTGCATGTACCTAAGGGTTTATCTGTAGGTTAGCTGCGAATAACTAATAAGCAGTCCCCGACCAAGAACAGTAGAGGAGGAGGGGCGGCTGAAAAGGCCGCATAACAATGTGCGAATCGTAGGTGACAGGAGGAGTAAGCGCCGTCCTTTGAATAGGTACTCCCCACTCTTAATATGGGGTGGCGCCGACCGAGACAATCCTACGAAGCCTTCAGATAGGCATCAAGACCAAGCCCGCTAAGGTCTTGATTATGGCATACCGGAACACGTATTGTTATTGAGAATTTTGAGCTGGTGGTGGCAGTACTCTGTTAGCTGAGTAGGTTGGAGTGACATCCAGCCGAAGAGACTTTCGGCCTACCGCTGACATAGCCCCCGCCACGTTAAAATTATGGCAAGTTTGGGCAGTACGTTCTAGGCCGCATCGTTAAGTTGGTGGGTGTAGGCCCAGTTGAGAAGGACTGCTTACTAATACTGGACCTGGCACTGAATGCTTATAAGGGCTAGCGTCAACCCACTGTGTGGCCTCGCTGCTTGCAAAGATAACCATGGGTTCCTAACAGCAACTACACCAGCGGAACCGGATAGCGGCTTCCCAATTGGGGTCCATATCAAATGAATTCTAATAAAATTAAAACTAAAACTAACACCGACGTCTGCCGGATCAAGTAAAAAGCCGACAACAGGGTTCAAGCTAGCAATCTGAGCGAGGAGAATCACTTTAAGGCGAGTAGTAGAATGCCACGATCGCTGGTTGGCGGGCAGGCCCAGCCGCAGGCGCTTACGAAACACCGTAGAGTGTCGACGACAACAGCAGCAGACACGTCACCTCAGGGCGAATTATCGTACACCGAAATGCTCCGCAAAGTTAAAACGGACCCAAGCTCACCCAACTAGCAGAAACAGTGAGTAAGATAAGGCGAACGCAGAAAGGAGATTTGCTATTACAGTTCGGTGAAACCGGCGGCAAGACGGATGTACTGAAGGACGCGGTCTGTTCAATGCTAAGGGATCAAGCGGTGGTGAGAACCGTCAAGCAACATCGCATCGTCGTATGTAAGGACATCGACGAAATCACCACGAAAGAAGATATCGGTGAGGCACTAAAAAACCAGCTCGGTGCCACCGAGGCAAGCGTTCTGAGCCTAAGGAAGGCATATTGCGGAACGCAAACAGCCGTAATTAGACTGCAATTAGGCTGGGTGATCTGCAAGGTCAGAGAGCATAAGACCCCGTTGAAATGCTTCAGGTGCCTTGAATTTGGGCATACAGCGAAGCAATGTAAAAGCAAATGTGACAGATCCAAGATGTCGGAGGTGTGTTGAGGAACGCCACATCACTAAAAACTGCACGAAGGACCCCCTCTATATGTTCTGCAAGGGGAAATCGAACAACGACGCAAAACACGTCGCGGAAAGCGTTAACTGCCCGCTATTCAAAAGCGCGTTGGCAGCTAGCGGTCGCAAATGAGATTAATACAGATAAATCTCAACCATGGAGAAGTGGCTCATGACATTCTCCGGCAGACGGTCATAGAACGAAAGGTGGACGTGGTATTAATGTGTGAACCGTACAGGCACACAGGTGGCGGCACATGGGTAACGGACGCCACAAAAAAGCGGCCATATCGGCGCCAGCTACAGCGCTCCTAGACGCGAACAGCCAGCACAACGGCTTTGCGAGAGTAAAAGGCATAGTATACTATAGCTGCTATGCACCCCCGAGCTGGACGCACGTCGAATTCGTACATATGCTAGACGAACTGAAGGAAGATGCCCGGAATAACCATCAGTCGTAACAGCAGGCGATTTCAATGCGTGGACCTTAGAATGGGGAAGTAAGACCTACAATGCAAGGAGGCGTACGTTGTTGGAGGCTTTCGCTGCGTTGAAGGCGATACGGCTCAACGATGGACGTAAGAACACATTCCGGAAGGCAGGCACAGAGTCGAAAATCGACATCACCTACGTCATCCATGGTTTGGCGTGGAGATCCAAATGGTCGCTCAGCGAGGATTACACAAACAGCGATCACCAGGCCGTATTCATCGATATCAAAACGAAGGATGGCAGGGGAAGCATTCGGGTCAAATCCACCGATCCAAAATGGAAAGACGCCGCCTTCGACGAGGACGTCTTTAAAATCATTGTGGATTCTCATGAGAGGAGGGAAGTCACGGCAAACCAACAGCTGCGGAACGTGCAGGAACTCCTGACGAACGCATGTGTCGCCGTCATGCCAAGGAGAAGTAGCTGTAAATTGGGAAGTCCATGCCACTGCTGGAACAGGGAAATATAGTTTCTGAGGAAGAACTGCCTGAAGGCCAGAAGGAACCGTACTTTGATAATCTGCCGAACCTCCACAAAACCCTGCGCTTAGGGCTGAAGAATGCAATAAGAAGTAGCAAAAAAAAGCTTCGAACGCATGTCCCAGGAAGCCGATATTAACTCCTGGGGTACGGCATATAAAGCTATAATGAAAAAAATGAAAGGGCACAAACTGCCACAAGTTACTTGCCCTCTAAGGTTGAGCAAAATCGTGGCAACACTCTTTCCACCAAGGCCGACTTATGTAATTGCGGTTTTTTTTTGACAGGGATTGTTACTACGGGAGACGTACTTGCGGCCAGCAAAAGAATTGATGACAGAAAGGTCCCAGGCCCTGAAGGCAGCCATCAAAAGCAGACCGGAAATATTTGCCCAGCTTCTACAACAATGCCTCAGAGAGGGAGTCTTTCCAGGCAAATGGAAGACACAGAGGCTGGTCCTGATTTCGAAAGGCAACAAGCCACCGGAGGAATTATCATCATATAGGCCTATATGCCTTCTGGACACGATGGGCAAAATCCTAGAAACCATACTATACGAACGTCTTTTGCTAGTGGCAGAGGAAAAGGGTGCCCTATCCGAAAACCAGTACGGTTTCAGAAGATCGCGGTCGCCAGTGGATGCCATAAAACACGTAGTGAGGCTTGCATACGACGCTATAGCCGGATGGAAGGGTGGCGCCAAGAAATACTGTGGTCCTTATCACACTTGATGTTAAAAACGCCTTTAACTCGGCGAATTGTGGGCTACCAGCAGGGCCCTTATACGAGCGCAGGTTTCAAGATAAATATTGGATATCACTATGAGCTACCTTTCGGACAGTACACTGGTGTATGATAACGGTACAGAAACGTACAAAATATCAGCAGGCGTCCCACAGGGATCAGTTCTTGGCCTACTCCTGTGGAATATCATGTATGACGACGTCCTGAAATTGCAGCTGCCACACAGCACAACAGGTATCGGTTTCGCTAACGACACAGCTATCATGGAGGTCGCAAAACAAATCGCGGAGATAAAAACGAAAGCTACCGAGGCGATCGTGTGCACTAAAGCGTGGCTAAATAAAGTGGGCCTAGGGCTGGCAGAACACAAAACTGAAGTTGCGCTTGTAAGTAGCCGAAAAAAGCCAGAGATGTGTCACGTAAGAATCGGTGAACACATAGTCCAGTCAGCCCCCACGTTTAAATACCTTCGAGCCATAATTGACCACCGCCTTAACTTCAGGCGTCACATTGACTACGTGGCGAAGAAAGCGGCAGGCATCCAGACTGGCGAGGATTATGCCAAATGTGGGTGGGCTGAAAACGTCTAAGAGGGAAGTCGTAGCCACGGTGGTGACCTCGGTCATCAAGTACGCGATCCCAGTTTGGGCTAATGCACTGACGGTAAAGGCTGCGAAAACTGGCGGCAATATATCGCCTTAGCGCCCTAAGGTATGCGCGTTCCGCACTGTGTCGGAAGAAGCAGCGCTAGTGCTAGCAGGCACTCTGCCCGTCGACATTCTTGCCGACGAGATGAGCCGAATCTACGAATGGCGTCGCGGTAACGAGCATTCCCCACGCCCAATTACACACGACGAGCGGGCGGCCCCGTCGAGGATGTGGCAGTCGCGGTGGGAAAGAACGACGAAAAGAAGATGGACTTTCGTTCTTATCCCAGCCGTAAGACGACGGATCGAAAGACGCCACGTTGAGATCAACTATTATCTTACCCAGTTGCTGACCGGCCATGGCTGCTATCGCAAGTATCTGCACAGATTCGGGCACGACAACTCGCCTAACTGCCCGATATGCGTTATAGATGAAGATGCGGAGCATGTTATGACTGGAGATACAACGAGCGGAGAGAAGAGGCAGTGGAGTCCAATAAGAGACCCACTAAGGTCCCGCTAAAAGAAGCGCACTAATTGCAATCAGACTCTGCGAAGTAATACCTAACAGTGGTTCCGCAGAGGAGAGTGGTAGAAGAAGTGTGTGTGGGGGGTAGGTTCAGTACGTATGCGCCATGGATGGTGAATCGTGCATACTACTATATATACATATATATGTATATGTATGATATTTCATGAATAATTTTTCTTGGTTTATTTTTAGTTTTAATTTATTGAATTTTTATTGATAATCACTCTACCTATAGAGAGTCATACAGAGCACAAACACTTCGCAGATCATCTACTTGTTGAAACAAATATGATATATTAGCTCATAATTACAGATTACGAATAATGGATTACAAATGATGTTTAATTATTATCACAAGGCATAATGGATAGTCAGTAACAAATGAGAAAGTAACAGCTGGTACTATATTGTTAAGGCAAAATATATATGAAATTATACAGAAGAAGAATTTCTAAATGCATATTTTAAGAAGCAATGAAGATATGAATCTTTCATCATAGGAGTAGAAGAAGTCAGCACTTTTTTTGTGTTTTTAATTTTAAAAAAATAACACGTTATAGTCTTTTGAATTATATATACCCTATACTACTTCGCATAGTACAATCTAACCTATGTAATAATAAGATAATGAAAATTACACCTTAGGGCGACATTAAGATTTACTTTTAAGGAAAACCATTATGCGGAAATGGGCCCAAAGTACGAGGTGAACGTATCCTATTATTTATGAAATTATGAAAATATCTTTTTTTTATAATAACTTTTCCAAAAGTAGGGATTTATATGGGACGCAATCGTAAAATGGTTCGATTTAATCCATTTGCAACAATATTCCTCGTTAAGTCAAAAAATGTCTGTCTGCGATAGACCATTACGCTTGGCGCTTGGTCGTAGTTGCGATGAGTTTTCGGTCGGTAAAAACAAAACACTTACCGATCGGGCATACACCTTGCGACCACTTCCATTTTGTCTCTCCCCGCTTCTTTCTGAACATCGCGGTATTACAACTACACGTCATCCATTTTATTTTTAAAAAAAGTTTGTGTATCTAATTTTATTAAAATATCTCAATAAGATATATTAGGTACAAGGACCTTATGGCTGCTGGTAATGTTTACAGAGTTTTTATTGATTCCTGGTTACTCCAAGTCCTAAATTAATTTTCAAATCTTTTCAATACTAATTCATATTATTTATTACAAGAAGGAAAAATTTTTGAAGTTTTTGTATCGAAACAAAATAAATATGGAAATTTTCTACCTATATGCTAATTTAGTAAAGAAGCTCAATTTAACTACGAAGCTATTCGTATTACAGTTATGTCCAGTAATTATGTACAGCAGTTTACAACACTAAACATACGACGGATAGTTCACAGTCGTTAAACTATAATACTTAATAAAAAAATATTTAATAAACATTAATAACAAAAAAAAAAAAGTGAGAAAATAGGATTTCAAGAGTAGTCACAGCTGTAAGAAATTCATTAACTACATCACAAGCAGTTAATAGAATTATTTTTACTTAATTATGCATTTATATTATTTTTCCAGAAAAGAAACAAAACAGGAAAGAGAAGAGTGAAAACAAGTAGAAAATAAATATAAGGTAAAAATGTAATTAACTGAGTTGCAAAGATATTCGTAAAAGCATGGTAGACGCGATAACTTAGTGACGCTATTGAAACATGTTTTATGTAAAATATTTGATATTAATTTTAGATAAAAGTTGTAATCGAAAATATAAAATATATAAACATTTATTCGAGGTGGCCTCATTACTGCGCTTCAACCTACACTAACTAAGAGCTCCTTATGGAATCGTTTAGTAAGCATTCTAGGATATAGTCTAGAACACAAGAGGGATAGACGAGAAGAATCGCAAATACTCAATTTGACATTGTTTTTGATAAGTCTAAGGAAAAGTCTTAAAACTCTTGTCAAAGATACAAAATTTTGAGAGAAGGGAATAAATAAGAAAAGAGATTTCAAATCAAACCATAACTTGCGTTATTTTCTTAATTCTTAGTTTCCATTGCTCTAATGTTAAAATCCTTCTTAGACGTATATACTTTTATGATGTGATCTTCGGGAAACAATTCAGTTGCCTTTAAACGCCTCTCTCTAAACTGATGAATAAACGATGTTGGGAATGAGGGGGGAGAGAGGAATACGACGTCTACAACGAGATCATGCAGACGTTTAGTTCTGTAGTTCCTGTTCCAATTATTTGATACGCAAATAAAAAAACAACACATCAGTTTATATTTTCCAGAAGGGGGTGGGGAAGAGAGGAGAGGGGGAATATGATGTCTACAAAGAGATCATTCAGACTTTTAGTTCTGTAGTTCCTGTTTCCCTTGCTTGATACGCAAGTAAAAAAAATAATACATCAGTTTATATTTTCCAGAAGTGTCCATATCCATATTATTTTTAGAAAGTTCCACTGCTCAAGCGATATCTTTCAAAACTCCATTTCACTTCGATCATTTGTTTACGAGCTAGTGAGGCGACCTTTGTTATTATCAAAATAAAAAAATGGCCGCATCTCGTGTGCTAGTTTTTGACAGGAAAGAATGTAGCTCGAATTCAGCGTTGGCAACCCTTCTACTGATTTCAAAGGAGATCGTATGAACTCCACTGATGCTGAACGTAGTGAACGACCAAAAGAGATGATTACACTAGAAAACATCAAAAAAATTCGGAACGTTAATCTGGATAATCGAAAACTAAAGCTGCAAGAGAGAGAGCAATCATCTAATGAAATTAAAAAATGGTACATTTTTCCCACGAAAATTTACGCAACAGGGGATTGTTTTCAAATAGGTACCGCTTTTAGGCACAATCGGACAAATTGCGCAATGGCACAAATGAGTGGCTACAATGGATAAATTGAAATTTCAATGACTACATCTTTCATCAAATCGGACCAAGAGCAACTATTTTTTGACTGCGAGGATGTCGTAAGGAAGCAGATTTGAATCAAATGCGAATCTTGAAGCTCTTCACAAATCGTTACGTAAAATATCCAATACAGTAAAATGTGTTGAGGAGGGGGTTGGAGGTGAGGAGAGGAGTACACTCTTGAAAGAAAAAATTAAATTTCGCAAAAAAAAAACTAAATTATATTCGGCTGTGACCGCATTGTTTATACCCACCAGCTTCACCTTAGACAAAAGCTTAAAAAAAAATAAAATTTGATGCTACATAGTGTCTGTCTATTATATGCTACAGTTGGGAGTAGTAAGTAAAATATCAAGAAAGCCTAGTTTGTGTTATGCTGTAAGCACTGCTATGGCCCATTTGCGATACCAGCGTGTGTGCAAGAATTTTTATTGTTGCAACCAGACATGAAGTTAAGATCTTAATTTTGGCATCAAAGACAGACAGATAGTATTACCTCGATTCCATATTTAATGCTGATCAAGAATATATATGCTTTGTGGGGGTCTCTAAAGTTTCTTTCTGAGTATTACAAACAAAATGACAAAATGAATACACTCCTCCTTCTTGCGCTAAATTTCTTGAATTAGCCATCACATCGATGTGCATGTTTTCTCAGCTTGATTCTAAATTAGCTTTTAAAAAATGTTACTGCTTCTGTTTTAATAAAAGTCAGAAGGATAAGTAAAATCAATCTTCATATAATTTTGGAAAAAAATTTCAGTTGTTTTTTTTTAATAATAAAAATTTAATAAACATCAATTAAATTTAAAAAAAATGAAATTGCGTTTACCTGGTTCTAAGGTTGTCGCCAATAATATCGACGGCAGGCAAAACAGAATGATACGTATTTCAAATAAATGCATTAACACCAGTCTGGACCGCATTTGTTTGTTGCGTAGTTTTGATGATTATCAACGGGCAGGATGATAAAGTGCGATTTGTTGCTCGTCTGGCATCCGTTTTATTGAGCTTTACAAATGTCGGCGATTTAAAGTTAACGTATTTTTAAATGTGAAAATGACAACACAGTAAGAATATGTAGCTAATGGTACGTTTTTATAGCTATTTTTTAATTGTTTTTTTTTTGGGAGTTTAATCTTTTATTCGTTATTTGAGTTGAGAGTTAAAAAATAATCAGTTTTTGTTATTTTTGCTGTTTTGCGTTATTTCACTATATCGCTATTGTACTATAATATTGTTTTTTTGTTGTATTGTTTTTTTTTCTTGATAATGTTTTATTTTTGTTGATGTTCACTCACAATTCCAGTGATAAATGACACCTGCTAGTGGGTTACAATTCATTGCTTTCTCTTATTTGTTTGGCTGTTTCGTTTTTATTTACGGATTTTTTTTCCTTTTTTATATTATTTGTGTATGTACGTATGTATGTATGCATGTATGTGCATACAAGAGACAAGAAGCAAACGGAAATCTATTCCATTGTTTGAAGTGACACTAATAAAAAATGATTTTATTACATTGTTGTGCTTATTTTCTGTGTTATTTAGTTTCCACTTTTTTTCCCCATCTCTTCATTAGAGTGGAAGGATACTTATGCTGCTGTGGAGTGTATATTTTGCTCCCCTTCTGCTTGCTGCTTTTATTAGTTTATTTAATATTTTTCAGAATTTATTGTTATTGGTCTAAATAATATTTTACTACTACTATTATGGGTTAGAGTCTTCATCACAATCATGTTAGTTTGAAATAAGTTTTCATAAAAAGGAGAAAATTTTGTTGTTGTTGTTAATGTTGTTCGTTATATTATTATAGCATTCGCGAATTTACTGAAGCTCATTGAATCAAATAACCTAAGAGTCTTGGTGCTGTATATCGGCTATAAGACAATTCAGTCCCAAATGCAATATACGTATCGTATCGTAGCTAAGGATATGTTTTTTTATGTTTCTCTATATAACTCTATGGCTCCCCTTTTTTATTCGATTTAATGTTAAAATTGAATTTTTGTAAGTTTAATTATTGAACTTTTTTTTCCATTAATTTATTCACTACTATTGTACTATTGTGCAAATTTCTTTATTTTTTTTTTGTTTTATATTTTTCATTTGATCAATTTATTAATTTATTATTGCTTCGTTTTTCGAAGCCATTTTTTGTGTGTTTCTAAATCAATTTATTTTACTTTTTTTTTGCTTTCTTTTTAAATTCAAGTTTATAATGTTCCTGTTGAGTGCATCAGCATCCCCGTGCCATTTAAACTCTGGATATTTGATATTACTTATCTAGAATTGCAAATAGAAGAGAAAAAGAGAGAATGAGGATAGAAAAGAAACGAAAAAGGAAAACTTTTTATTTCACAAATTAAAAACGTTTTGCAATTTGCAATTTTAATATTTTCACAAAAGTCAAATATGATAAAATGCAAGAATACGAATTTTGATTTGATTAAATGGCTGCTCGCTGTTCGCAGCGCCACTAAAAACGACATAAATTGGATTTGTATTTTAAATAAAAATTTTTCGAAATTTGAATGACGTTTCTATAATTTTCTCAACGAAGGAAATCTTAATTTTGCATTTGCATTAAATTTTGTACATCCGTTACTAATGGATTTATGGCTTTTCGTACGTAATATCAAGAAATATATGAGACAGACTCTATAAAGTATATAGATTCGTGGTCAGTGTAGCATTCTGAGTTACTGCTATTTTTCTGTTTCTGAGGGAGTGATTGTCATTGATTAAGCTAAAAATTCAATTTGAAAATGGACGTAACTTACCTGCTATAAATAAACAATTGTACGCTACAATCATTGCAGATTTTTACTTCGAATTGTATATAAATATTTAGCAAAGCCTTGTAAAAGTGAAGCGAAAAACTGGGAGTGGCCTAATTATAGTAAACAAAAAAAAAATGAGTTACGATTCATAGCAGATGTTGAACTGAAGTGGTATACAAATATATATCAGAACTATTTCAAAACTTAATGAGCATATGAAACTTATCGAGTAAGAAGCTCACCCACAGTAAAAAAGGGGACGTTTTTTGTCTTTAAAACACATTTTTTAAACACATTGATCTCAAACCTCTCCTGTAAACATTTCTAAGGACCAGCTAAATGGCTAGTGCGAGAATAATCTCTATTGTTTAGCCTTGCTTGCCAATCTTACTGAGTTGGCTTAGTTTGTAGGTAACTTTCCTATATTTTTTGCACTTTCCACTACTTGTGCCGATACATATAACACACAGCAGGATTTAAAAAGTAAACCTACTTTTTATTATTTTCGATTGAGTATAATTTTCTGAATCGATTTACCTTTTCCTGTCTGTTGTTCATATGTGCTCATACTTCCGTCTGCGGCTTATAGGTGTCGTTGTTGCTAAGATATAATATTTTAACGGGCCTTTCAGCACTTCAGGGAACGCTACTGACATTAGGTTAAATCAAGCACTTTTTAATTCTACTTAGTTATATATAACGCCCTATTTAAAAAAATTCTTACACGATAACAATTTCTAATTTTCATACTTTCTTAACAATAAAAGCTCGAGTATATAAATATATACTATTTCGGCATACTAAATTGTTATCTCAAATTTGGAATGGATAGACCAATATTTTTTGAACCTCGCCCCGTATAATTGCCCCTACGAAATGTACAAATTTATCATTACACCCACCATCAAAAGTGAAGGGTATATTTCAGTTTGTCATTTGGTTTGTACCTACCAAAAGGAAATTTCTCGATCAACATCAAATTTAGAATCAATTTACACATGTCCGTCTGTCCTTCTGTTCTTCTGTGGAATATCCGTCGTAAAAATTCGCTTGTCTGCAAAAATGAAGATATCGCCTTCAAATTTGGCAGAAACATTGGAAGTTCTTTCAATGTCACGCCCACCTCTTACAATTTTTTTAAGATAAGAGTGGTGGGTATAAAAGAATACAAATTTCTTACTTGTTTCTAATTTTATTGTGGAAATTGGGTTGTAATAGTAGTTTGATATAAAAATTAACTGCAACAGATTTGGGCCGCATAATCTATTTTTTAAATCTCGCTTCACATAAAGGTTCCCAAAAAGTTAGCGGTTTTGCGTAATATAACATAAAATAACTGTACTAAGTTGTAAATACATTTTTTAAATCAACGCCCATCTCAGTCCAGATCTCATGAAATATGAGCATTTATATGGCAAAAAATTTTAATTTTTAGCACTTTATGGTGAAAATAGGCGAAAAATAATAAGAAGTTTAACAACAGAATTGATTTTTGCTAGGTTTCTATGACATCCGTTTATTTTTCGGGCGCCATCGCCTATGAGAACTAGTAAGAAAAACATGATGTTTCTTCCTACCAAGGTGTAATTTTCAATAGTTTATTACGAATGTAAATGAAATTTTGCTTGAAGTGATGTAGAGTATTTAAAAGTCGATCTTGTCCGACTGTAATGCTTTTAATTATTTTAACTGATAGTTTTATAAACATTGAATATCAATAATTTTGCCTAAAGATTATTAACTATGGAATAGGCACCGCTCCACTTGATGGCTCTCTGTTAGCAAATGCAGTCAATAAATGATTGTCTAATGATTATGCAAATGGATGAAATTTTAATATTCCAATAATGAATTATAAGGATAACGGTAGTAATTTTTGTTAATTACATTAAACAACATTTTCAGTATTATTTTACATAATTTATTCATATATTCATGAATGAATGTAGTATCCCATCAACAATTTACGACCCAACATGCGTATGAAATTTTAATAAAGTGTTATGTGCGGTATCCAAAACACGTATTCTTTCAACACCGCAACCACAACATCGACAACAACCGTAATGTCAATTGCTGGCGCATATATATTTTATGCTCTGGAACAGCTACCTACCTATCTACAATCAGCCAATCATTACTATAGATCTTCGTTTACTGCAAGCAAGCACTGAATTATGCATAAATGAAGTGATGATAATAATTTATGCACTCTCACATCAACCACCACATTTTTGTGTGAATGTGTATAAAAGCAGTAAATATAGCCTAAGTTTGTTCAACTAAAATATTCTTTTCTTTTCGTTTATATTATTATTTATCCCCGTGACCAAAAGGAAATAGAATTTTCTCTTTCTAGAGTACATTGTGGTAATTGTTTATTTACTTTAAATTCGAACGACCGTCAGTAAACTTAAGAGCATCATTGTTAAGATTCATTTTCAAGTATTTATTTAAAATCGTGAATGAGATAATGTAAACCATAGCAACACTTACTTAAGTTTATTTACATATTTCATAATGGGATTCATAGCACACAAGTGTTTTAATAATTTAGAAAATAGTTCGGTTTAGTTCAGATTTGAATCAAGACTCACAGTAATGTTGCATTATAAAAAAAAAGGAAATTACAAAAACAAAAAAAAACATAATAATACTAAGTATACTACGAAAGATTGCATATCTCAGCTAATATTTGAATCACTAATAACCAGTATAATAAAATATATTCATGGCTTGGTCCAGTTCTAGTAAATGAGTTTATTATCCATTTGCTTAAAAGCAATGTTGTTTGATTAAAAATTTCAAGCTCTAAAATGCTTAAATGTTCAAGTTAATATATATAAATATAATCTAGGTGTGTGCGTGTCTGTCGTGGGAAGGTAAAATTTTAAATCGATATATCGTACGTTTAAAAGTATATTTAAGTTCATTTCCAGCAATCAAATCGTAAATCGTACATGCACGTGATTCATTACTTTATTGAAACGGTCACGACTTTAAGTAGATTTTTTCGATTATCTTGTGCATTAAAAAGCGAAACTTAAGCATTATGGCTGAAATTTTCTGTAATGAAAAAATGGTTGTTTTTGTAAACTAAATCATATAAATAGTTTTTTAAATCATTGCAGAGAAGCAAAGTTGCAGATGTCGTTGGAATTCCCTATAGGTCTTTATGGGTAACCTTCCTATTTCATCTTTAAAGTAACACTGTATAGTCTTTCTTGGCAAAATGGGTTAAGAAAATCATTAATAAAGATAACATATGTTTAGTCTTACTAGCTTAAAAGTGCCGATTATTTCCTTCAGATTTAATCGAGGTATTGTTCTAATAGATACTTTCTTCCCATCAAAAATCCCAGCAATCAGTTCGTAGCAATGACACTATCTTTTGATCTCGTCTAACTCTAAATTTCTTACTTGTTAGGGTACCTTTAATAGGCGAATAAGGCTTTGTTTTTCTATTTTTTTCAGCATATTCTTTTTTCTTACGGTCTACGTCTGCTCCGAAGTGCAGGTAACATCACCTTTGCGTGATTGCTTTGTTGCGTCTAAGGATTCCTTCTCCATATAGTGTAACTAACATGAAAAAAGTCTGGACAGCAATTTTGGACATTTTAAAAGTTTTTGTATTCACTTGAAGTAAAAAAAACAAAACTAAGTTCTTAAAACTTTTAATAACAGCTGCACATCTCCTGTGCAAACTGTCCACCAGAGACTTACAAAGCCCCATGAGAATTGAGTACCAAATCTTGTGAATTTCTATCACAAAACAGACAAATATTTGGACTTTACTTTAATAATATATTGTTTCACATCATTCCATAAATTCTCAATGGGATTGAGATCCCGGTGATTGAGTTGGCCAATATAGTGCAACTATCCTGTTGTGCTCTAAGCAACTCTTCACTACCAGTAAAAAATGTTTTCAATCGTTGTCTTGAACGCCACTTGAGTGGCAGGTTTTCCTTTGTACATGGGCTCATTGTATTTATAAGTAGACGTTTGTAGACATTAATCCAAAGGTGTATGAGATAAAACCCGTGCCCACAAAACGCTGCCCACATCATTACACTATTACCGGCGTGCCTTACCTTATGTACTTATGTACTTTGGGTCATGCTACATATTTAGAGGACGCTATAAGTATTGCTTCCCTTCGGATTTCAACCGACAAAATTTCGATTAGTCACTCCACAGTATATTTTTCCGAACAATCGTGTGTATCTCTTAAATACTCGCGGGTAAATGATAATCGGCACTTCAAATTCTTCTTCGATATAAGCAAATTTTGTCATGTCTTCTTCTTCTTCTTGTTCTAGCCAAGATATCAATGCCGAATTTCGCTCAAACATTTCTTCGAATTAGACGCGAACTTCTAAATGGGTTTGCTGCAGAGGCTCTACAAATTGAAGAGTTCTCCTTATGAGTTATTTTTCAGGTTTTAGGATACTGTGCAACATTTTTGAAGATCCCGTACGTTCGACCATGACGTAGCGCATTACGTATACCATGTTTCGGGAGCAATTCAAAATATTTTCAATATCCCCAATAGTGCTTCTACTGGTTATCATTGGCCGAATAACCTAACGCGGCGCCTGTGTGGACCACTTACCTTACGTCATGTCAAAAAAAAAATTTGGTTTATTGACAATTTTCATTTAACAACATATTTTCAAAATATGCCAACTACTTGAATTAAACGAAAAACAAAAACAAAATATCAATAACTAGCAAATGTCCTAAATTTATGTTCAGCTCAAATCACGTATCACTTGCAATTAAATGAGGGGGAAACAAAACGTGAGAAAAGAATGAGAAAAAATAACGGTACATACTGATCACACCATTGGCAATACTTAAAGACAATTGTTAGGGTTATTTAGGATAAAAAAATTAGTTTTAAAAAAACACACTACAAAGTGTCCTAAATGCAAATATTATTTATTATCAAATGTTTTTAAAATTAAACAATATTATATAAGTTAAAGTGTAATGTAAAATTAGTACAACATTGAGTTAAGCCACTTGGCAAAGATTCTTTAAAAGTGCTTAGTTAGTAAAACTGAGTTGAAAATTTATGATGAATCAATTTTGATTCGATTTGCAAATGACAGACATTTATTTTTCATCATTTAATACCAGTAACACGCTGAACTTCGATCAAATTGAAATATTCACCTAAGTTTAATTCATCTGTGTGTTTTTGCCTGCGAAATTTTTATTATCACAGCTACGGTAAAGTTCGCCACAGCATTCCGTGTTATACAGAGCGGTCTTGCAAGCAAGGGTCAATCTTGCATGCTTTACTTTATATTAATTATGTCCTTTCTGGAACGGATTGTAAAACGCAACATTGAGTTAAGCTACTGCGGCCAAAAAAACACCAAATAAATCGAAAATTTTATCTTCTGAAATATGATCCTTTCCGGGTTTGAGGCACTTACGAAATCATGCGTCGAAAACAAAAGAATTGATTTATTTTATTTAGGAAATATAGGAATAGAAGCTAAAGTGAATTTTTACAGTTTATACGGAATATAAAAATTTTACACTTGACATCTATTCTCTTTAGTTTATGCGACTAACTAAACGTAAAGGCCATCGCATATATTTAGATGTCATTATTTACTACACTGGTATTGGAGGCAACATGACAGAAACCAAAAAGAAAGCTTTTACGAACTAATGGTCCAAAATATGCTAAATTTCTGCAGCATGTATAGTAATATATACACGCGAAACTCACACAGCAAATATCTTATCTTTATAGAAAGTAAATGTAAACGTCTTTAATCCTTGCAGGCTCCCTTCAAAAATTCAAAAGGAAACTTTCATTACATTAATGTGTTCTTAAGTTTAGCCTCATTTAAGAAAATACACTCGGTCATAAGACTGCTTTATTTCGTTTTCCATTTCTTTGCCTTGCACTGCAATCGTCCTCTTACCTCCAAGGCTTTAATATGCTCTTTTAAGTTGCTATGTACATGATTCCCCAATGACTGATCATCCTTATTGTCGAATACTTTTGTTCTTAAAAGAACGTTTATTTTATATGAACTTAATTAATATTTAATTATATTTTTATTTTCATTTTCATTTTTTTTTTTCATTTTTTTTAATGAACCCACTGCTATCAACTACGGTCTTAATTATCCTTCCGTAGTGGTAAGAAATGAGGAAATTTTAAAAATTTAATGAATTTTCATGAATTTCATACGTAATACGTACCGGTTTGTAATGTTGTATTATTAATGTGCGTACGTCCCATCAGTAATTTGTAAGTTGTGTCCTTTGCCTACTTTAGCTTTATCAGTTGCAATGCGATGGTCAATGCCGTCGTGAAATTATGTGAGAACATTTCTCCCCTTTAAAGTATGACGTCGCATTTAATACTTGCGTGTGAAAATGTGCACACATATACACGTTTGCTTTTGTAACATGGATAAAATTTCTTGCATGTTGAACTATAACTGGAATGATTGCATTTATTATGTTTGCACGTTGCCGGAACGATATACGGATCAAATCTACTTATCGTGAGCTTCATTTAATTAAGAGACATTGCAACTGCCTACTTTTCAAATGATTATCTCTTAGTTTCCCTATCGTCGTTGCTTCTGTATTTTATCATTTTGATCGTACATGGTATTACATATATAAAGAAATAGAATGTAAAATACGTAAAAGTCTCAAATAAGGAAATGTTGCTCATTATATATACCTATATATATATATATATATATATATATATATATATATATATATAAGAGGGAATATTGCCAATATATATAAGAGGGAATATTGCCAAGTCTTCAAATTGTTCAGGCTAAATGAAAATGTTGTGTTGTTATGCTTAAACGTTTTCATCGTAACAATTTTTCATTTCATATGCAACGCGAATATGTAAATAAACGGTCGTGCGTTATGGCGGAAAAGAAAACGTATAAAATCATGCCTTGCATAAGATGTGCCAGAGGTTTGTAAACGCGAAAACAAAATATTTTGTATGAAAGCGATAAAAAAATATTTCAGTCGAAGTAAAGTCCATCACTAGCTATACATTTTCTCCAGCTGTCAATTTGCGGATGCTAATTCAAAAAATTGTAGCTCTTTGGAGGTAAATTGGTCATCGGTCAATTTTTCTACACTTTCGTGCGAATCAAAGCACAGCTCAGCAAGCACATGACACATCGATGAAAATAAGTTGTAATCGGAAGCACTCAAATTTGACAAGTAAGACGCATAGATTAGCACTTCCCAGTTGAGTGCTTACAAAGCGTCCTGAACTGGTTTTGATGTATGAATGAATGGACGAATGTTTTATTATGTTTTTTGATATTTTAGTCGTGTTCTGAACAGCAAAGATTTCAAATCGATTAGTTGTTGGTGGCAGCGATTGATATTAACCATTCTAGCTGGCTCTAAGTCCTCTCTCTTCTTGTTCAGTCTTCCTGTCGAACCGATTCGGTCTTACGGGCGATATGAATGGTTCAGCCGCTTTTACCCTTGAATTTTCGCACTTTAAAATAAATCTATTTTTCATATTTGGTAATGATTCGATCCATAAACCACATTCGTTTGTATGAATCGAGCAAAAGAGAAGGACTGTCGTACAAAACTCGACGCTTTCGTTGCTAGGAAAATAGTTTTACATTACGCTATGCAACTAATACATGCTAATACAACTTATTATTATTAACAGATGTTCAAACTATAAAAAACCATATATTCAAATCCGTATGATCCTTGTACGTGGTATTACTTCGCTGGTTTTCATATCCGCATTTCGTACTAACACACCTGATATTATTAAACCTTTGAATGTTCGAAGGTCTTTGCAACAAATTTTGGAACGATATATGTCAAGCAATTTGATGCTAGAGATAAGAAAATTCTTGACTTGTTAATAATAATCATTTTTCTGCAATGTCGGACAATGCATTCGTGTGCAATTGTGAACAAAACGAAATAATAAAATTAATTTTCTGAAATTTTTTAAAATCGATCGAGCGACCATTTAGAACAAACTTACGACTTAATTATACACGAAGTAGACTATCTTTCGAGAAAAAGTTGTTTAAAAACTTTTTGAATATGTGTATATCTTTGTAGTAATACTGGAGAGCAAAATATTGTGCTGAAAGTTAATCCTTGCAAGCTTCCTGCTAAAAACACACAAAAAAAAGTAGGAAAATAAATGAAAACATTATAATCGGGGAAGGCCGTCAATCAAATACCGTACATAACATTACTTTTTATAATAAAAATTATACATTTTTCAAAGTAATAGCATACTTTACATGGGAACCCCTACGTGGAATAGATTAGAAGACGTGAGTTGACTTTGATCAAATTTAGCGAAATTAATTTTCGTCTCAAAAATATTATTATTCTTCATCTCTTATCGTTGTAAAATTTTAATAAATTAGAAAATTATATTCGGCTGTGCCGAATCTTTTATACCCACCAGCTTTATCTTCAAAAAGGGGGGAAATTAAATTGTAATAGGTGGGCGTGGCAGTGAAAGAACTTCCAATGGTTCTGTTAAATTTGAAGCCGATATTTTCTTTTTGGTGATTTTTGTAGGTTTGTCTGCAACATAAAGGTTAACTTTTCATAAGTTATATACGGAAATGTTCGAAAGATTGATCGAAAAACTTTCATGTCAATTTAATGCAGCGAGAGCTTAGTAATCAAAGATTTTTGTTGAGAAACTTCGTCGGATCTTTCATTACTTTTTTAGGTGGTCGTTGAGTAGATGGTCACTCAGAAAATGTCGTCTATTCGAGTACAAACACGGTGAGAAGAATGGGGAGAAAGCGATAGGACGAAGCACGTTAGTGCACCAAATTTCATCCTGTGTATTGAAGGCAAAAATACATATCAGAGGGACAGACAAGCTTAGATCAATTCAGAAAGCGATGCTGAACCAATCAATTTAATAACGAATTTAGCGTACACTCAACAGCAAGTGATGCACAATAAAAATGAGAAGCAAGTGCCACAACTGCCTTAATGAACGCACTCTTAGGTACATAAAAATATTGCTTTATTTGAATTTCGAATAAATTTAAGTAACTTTTTTAGTATTCTTTTTAGATACGAAATTCATATATAATTGAAAACTTCCTTTTTACAGAGTATTCTCTAACATCGGAAAATAAAGAAATTTCGGAAATATTCTCTCACTTCTCGTACAAAGTTCTTTATCAAGTAGACCTTCTATCAAAATCCAGCCTTCTCATTGCATGTTCAAAACAATATTTTTATATTATTTTATCTATTTATGAAAGTTATGAAAGCTAAAAACGTAATAAAATATTCACAAATTTGTAGATGTGTGCTTGCTTGCTTGCCCTACGCAGGCACAGAGAGCATGTGTATGCATTTATTCAATTCATTTATTCTTTAGGGTAATGAAAATCTATTACAGAGAGTTTGATAAACAATTTAAATTTATTTTATTTAATAACTTTTTCTTTTTTTTTTTACTTCAAATAGATTAACATGTTTACTAAATCACGATGCTTTACGTTTTGAATACGTGTTCACTTAGAGATATGAGCAAAATAAAAGACAGACAGACATTCGAGTATGTGTGCATTTTTATGGTAAAGCAGTAATATTTGTTCGTTAGACCGAATATTAAAGTAATTAAAATGAATTTATATGGAAAAATAAATAAACATATAAATATGATTTCAGGGAATTTAATCCTCTACGTATACAAGTCTATCAGCAATTCCAGATAAATGCAAAGGCATTATAGATTAATTAAATTGATTACAGCATAATTATTACAAGTAACTAACAACTTAGAGTTTTTTTCAATATAATAAAGATTTCATAAAACAAAGGATTAAATAAACAGGATTAAAATATATATACGAATTATATAACTTATAAGCCGATTTTGTTTTTCTCATCTTCTGAAATTACAAAAAACTTTGATACCTGAATATTTTCATGAATTTTTGTCTTTTTGAAAATCAATGTAAATTGAAGACTTGTTGTTGATCGACTGAGTTCATTATTTTCCTATAGTGGCAGGTTATTAACATTTGAAAATCTGCGGCGTGCTTCATTTTAGTTTTACAACACCCATATAAATTGAATGGTTTGGCTTTTAAAGACATTTATTGTATATCGACATTCTGTAGAGTTTAGAATTTGCTACAGAAGCTTAATTTCTTTAACATAGTCCTGAAACATTCTCCATTTTATTTCAGTAGTAATTACTCCTAATACTAAGTACTTTTAATATTAGTAGATATTTTATTGCTTCGCCTATGGATCCTTAACTTCTCAGTCTACACATTTTGATATTTTTAATAACCGATCATGCGAGATGCAGTCATATGCTGCCTTAAAATATAATATATAATAAGACGTAATTTAGTGTAGGTAGACTATAAGACAAAATAATTTTTAGTTTAAGCGTAAAAGTCGATATAAAAAGACAACAAAGAAAAGTAAGAAAAATTAGTGTTTCACTGTTTCTTGTGAGCTTGACCGCATATTTGGGAGTCAATTGGTAGTTGGTCTTTGTGACCATTCGCACTCATGTTCGCCTACGATACGTTTTTTTTCTATATGGCTCCTTAACAGTGGAATAACTTTGTAAGATACGAGGAATCGGGCTGTTAGACAGTATTTGGCTGAATCGTATAAGTCTGCTTTGCATTTTGATGATATGATTCCCTTAAAAATGAAACTCGTTCACTTGTTGTTGAGCTTGGTTTAGTTTGCGAATTACTTCGTGTAAACCTTTTGATCAAGAGATTTTTTAGGTTATGTATTCCTGGGGAAATTTGCAGAACTTCTTGATTACTTACGATACCTCATCTACAGTTGCTTCATTAGCTTGAAATCGTATCAGTTAACTGTTTTCGTTTCTTTAATTTGTCTACGGCACTTTGAAAAGAATTTTTAGCTTTTCTCCACCAAAAGTTATATATGACTCTGCTATTCGGTTACGCGGTCTGCATACAATCATCTCTCATTTTTGAGTTTTTGTGGAATTTTTTTTCACAAACTTTGTATCTTAATAATTCATGGTTTTTTTATTGTATTTTATTTTATTTTTTTTAATGCGAATTTTCTTCTTTTTTTTTTGTAAGGATATTTGGGTGTACTCTCATTAATCCTTTTGAATTTTTTTTTATTATGTACCTCTCGCAATTTGTGCTACGTGGCATATATATTTTATTCTTTAATCTTTTTTACCAACGTGTGGATGGTATATCACGTTCTACTCTTTAGTTTATATCATTCTATGGTAATGCGTTACTCTCTCTGCCACCATTTTTTCTTACTACGAGCTTATGTGTTGATTTTTTAAATTTGGGTATGAGAATTTTTGATCTATTTATTGGACTCAGTTTGGTTTATATTGGAGAACGCCAAATACGCTGAAGCGTGTTTTTTTCATTTTTAAGTGCTTAAAATCATACACATACTGGTGTATATGTACATTTTTTAGTTTTTTAATGCAAGATTTTTTGTTACAATTGCATGACATAGATCTAGTGTCAAATTCATTACCATATCACAGCATACAGATAGTTAGCATCAGTTCCAAAAATAGATATAGATAACAGATTCACGCATTATTTTCATTCGTATGAGTTGTCCACTTTGTACTCGTCTACGCTAGCTTTTAGTGTGAAATCTAAAAATCCTGACAATACTATAAGAAAAAGATTAGGCATTCGGCCCATTCAGTTTTTTCATTTGCATTTCGTTTCGTTTTTTGTTTATCCAACTGGCTGTTTACCGTTTGTATTAATTTTCAATACAAATCCAGTTTCAGAATGGCGGAAGGATTGAACTTCTCGCCATTAACCATTGCGGACAAAGTAAGACCAGCGCTCTTGATATCTTCAAGGAATTCTGCAGAGAAAGGCATTATGCTTTCTTCTCCAAGTTAATTGCCTTTGGTTTCGACAACAATTTACCGTTAAGTTTTCTCACTAAGCGCTCTACAAGAAAGGTATTCAGTGGATTTTCTTCCAATCTGGTTCTTCTGAATACAGAGAAGTTAAATGATGCGTTGTAGAGGACACATTTAACTGAGACTTCATCAAAATATCCCAGTGACGTTCGGCAAATAGCTATATGGCTTTGTGTGTGTGGATGTTGGCATTTATTCGCACAGAGAAAATGATGGCCACACTTTTTTTCTTTGTTAAGGTGAAATGTCATTGCTTGATATTCCAAGCATAGAAAATAAAACATGAGTTCGAGATCTCAAGATAGTCAGCAGTCAGCGTCAGTCATTCTCTTAAGCTTTCTAAAGCGATGTAAAAAATTATATCCGCACCAAAACCGTCTACATCTAGTCAAAGTTAGATTGCAATTCACCTATATATATATAAGGCACCATATCGAACATTGGATAGATCAGATGCTCATGTACGACGAAAATATGTCGAACACGTTCGGCACTATTGAGTATCACGGTGTTATGCTTATTTATAGGCATTTCCGCGGCAAGTTTTCAGCAAAGATAAAGATAGTAGTAGAATTAGTAGGTTTATGCGGCTTTTCCAGCGTTCGCAGCCGTTTCCTATGCGCTTCACGTAGGCCCGTGACTTTTAGAACCTGTGCTTTGCGTTCGAACCTTTGTAAGAAACTGTTGAGGTGTTCTCACTTATCTTACCTCTCTTCCATTTAAAATCTTCTTTAAGCACCGATATGGTTACATGTACACGTACAGAGAACATTCCTTGAATCGTTCATCAAATAAAAAGAAATCAATTTCATGTTTACCGGGAATACGTGCGGACGAAGAAGTCAAAAAAATTTGAGCCGAACATATTTTTATATATATTATATCGTCTTGTTATCTTATTTATATTTATTAGTAGCATATATGGTGACTATTTTTTAATTATTTGATACCGATAATTTAATAAAATCTTCATGAACTCTGTTTCAGTTTGTAAGAAGATTTCTTAGTATTTCTTGATGATTACACGTTCTCTTTTTCCGATTTCCAAACATGTAATGCATACATTTTGATCCTTTATGCATGCAAGAGTGCATATTCAGTAAGCTTAGGAAACTTTCCATATTTTTCGTAGAATAATATTTTCAAATCTTTGTGCTCAAAAGCACCGCATAATAAGAGCAACTGAAGTGAGAAAAATTGAAATTGTTGGTAACGTAAGAAGTAGTGGTTGTGCATCAAATATTTATATGTATACGAATTTATATCTGGCAAATAGAAGAAAATATTTGATAAACTTTTACAACTTAAGACAAAAACAAACACATGGCGTTCATTTTTCAACTTTTGCAATATAATTTTCCAGCGAAGTTGCTTTATTTCTTTAGAAGCTGCACGGATTAACAAAATGTGACCCTAAGCTACACTTAGAATTAAATCATTACTATATGATTCTGTAAGTAGTGGTTTTGTGGGCTGATTTAGTATAAAAGACTTCAGAACAGAATAGGTTACAATAGTGGATTTTTAAAAGGAAAACCCACACAAGTAGTTTCGAAATTGCAAATTCGTATTTTTGGTAGATAAGACAAGGCAAAGTTCTACTATAGATTGAAAATGAGTATATAATTTTTTAAAACCATTATTTTGAGGCGAGAAAGAACGCCTGTTTTTTGTAATTATATGTTCAAAGTTTTCCCCACGAAAAAGCTTCACGTACCTGTCGGAAAAAGAGATTTATCGAAAATCAAGTTCAAGGAGCGATGCCTTCGATTTAAAGTTCTGTACTTTTAAGAGTGTGATTGGAATGTCAAAATCGGTGAACTGGCAATGTCTAGTAAAATTTATTTTTGATTTTTTTTGAAGATATGATTTTCAATTTTATGCCTAAGCATATACGTTCTTACTTGCGACAATATTTGATCCTTCTGTTCTTAAAGGGAAAAATAATGTTTTTTTTTTTAAATTTTTTTTCGAACGAAAGTAAAGATAACTGCATAATAATATTTGAGTAGATTAAGCATAATTAAGAAAATACCAAAATGAGAAGAAACATTTTTTTTTGCTGGTAATGAATTCGTTGCGAGGTCTTCTTGGAGAGACGAAGCATATATTAAACGTATAAAAAAAACTACATTTGTTAAAACATTTACTCCTTGACCATAACACATTATTACAGCCAATCCTTCGATTAATAAGTTACGTAGACAAGTTGTTAAAACTCTGTTTTACGTCTCTTCGAGAAACTTTTATGAGTTTCTAATACAAGAATTATTAAGGAATGTTAGTAACTACATCTACATTAATAATTGAATTAATTTATTAATACTGTTACGAAAATGCCTTTGCGCGTTTTACCTTTAAGGCACAGTTCGTATCTCTCGATCGCGAAAAGCTTAGATTTTGGTTATTTACAATTTCATATTAATAATTTTACAATTTATTACAAAGGAACTATTTCCTTCAACACTTAGTTACTTCTCTGATATTTCTAGTCGACTGGTTGTTTTAAGCAAAATGCTCTGCTTATAAAGTCTACGAATATCAGAAACTCTGCATACCCTTCTGCTTTACCTGTGAATACGTAGCTTCATTAATCCGATTCTTGTCAGGTTTCACGGAATTTCTTTGTTAATCTTTGCTTTTATTGACAGCTGTAAATATATCTTTTTATGACCGCAATAGGTATCATTCAAAAGGAATTTCCTCTCCATCAAATTGTTGTGGTTGTTTTACTAGTTTGTGATTTTCGTAACAATACTTTAATAACAGAATTAATGAATTAAGACATTAATAATATAATGAATTAATTAAAACGTTAATAATAGCATTAATTAATTAATATATTAATAACAGAATTAATTAATAAACACATTAACAATAGAACCAATTAATTAATAAATCAATAATAGAATTAATTAATTAACACATTAACAACAGAATTAAATAATTAGTACACTAATAATTGAATTAATTAATTAATACATTAACAATACAATCACTTAATTAATAAATTAATAATAGAATTAATTAATTAGTACATTAATAACAGCATTAATTAATTAATATATTAATAATAGAATTAATACATTAATAATAAAATTAATTAATTAATACGTTCATAATAGTATTAATAATAGATAAAGGAAATTGATTTTTAAATTGTAAAATCCCAGTTTCCGGTTTAGTAGAAATTGCAAACAGCTTTTGGTTTTTACGAAAATATTCATGAATTTATACTATTGTATATATTATAAATAAATTGTAAACTCTTAGTTACTCTGTTTCTGCTATTATATGTTTTATTAAGTAATAGAAATAAATATTTAGTTTGATGTCCAGGTACCGCACGGGTAATGGTTTTCACAAAAATACTGCATTTTGTGATTATATTTCCAGGGAACTGTGTGTTGCTATCTCACTTGCACATTTATAAAAGGTTACATAACCTTAAGATTATTTTAGAGCTATTTAAGAAAAGTTCATCGCATCATGGGGCATTTGCAATCATACCTATCATTTCCCTTGTGTTTCTCGCTTGTTAAAAACCAGACAACTATATTCTTTGGATAATAGAGAATGGCTTTTCCAAAAATATGGACACTAATCGATAAGCTGAAGCCGTGTTTAATTATAAGTACGTGCAAAAAGGTTTCTTCTTGGTTTTCGTCTAAAAATTGTTTTTTTTTTTCTTAATAAATAAAACATTTCTGTTACATAATAAATTCAAATACTACTTATATGAAATTGTTTTTTGCCTATGGCGATTTATGGCAATTTATCGAGCATTAAACTTTGAGAACAAGAGAAACTTAATACTACGATATTAAAAAAGTTCTTGTTTTCTTTTTTATTTTTAATCTAATGAATTATATTTATCTCAGCTAGCGACATGAGCAAAAGTACATTTCTAAATACGAGTCAAATATGAAAAAAAAAACATTTACGACTTTGCAAGTGTACGTAGTTTTTTGTCTTTTCCTGCTTCATTTTATTGTGTCAATAGCTTTACATGATATACATAAATGTTAAACAAGCAAAAGTAAACATTTTGTTATGTTCATATCGAAAAGATATGAAATGAAATAAGCAAGAAAATTGTATTCGGCTGTGCCGAACTTTTTACTCCCACCACCTTTATCTTAAGAAAAAGGAGCAAAACTAAATTTTAACAGGTTGGCGTGGCAGTTTTTTTCTTTTTTTTATGGAATACCGTGGAAAACAACTAAAACAAAACAGACGTGTTTTCAGCTTATACTGTGGGCATGGTCTGTGATCGATTTGGTGCATTTTCAATAGAAACGTATGTGATAGAACTTCCAATGTTCCTGTCATCTTTAAAGCCAATATTTTTATTTTTGCGGCCAGTAGAATGTTTACCACAGACATTACACAGACGGACATGCTTAAATCGATTCTAAATTTGATGCTGATCAAGAATATGTATATATTTTGTGGGGTCTTCGAAGTTTCCTTTTGGTTGCTACAAACCAAATGGCAAAATTAAATATAACCTTTACCTTCCTTGGTGGGTATAAAAAGAACGATGACTTGCTGAATGGGCCAGCGTAACACAATAATGATAAATATACCAATATAAAGCGTGGTAAATGTTTATATTCGGATTCCTGCACACACACACACACACATCAACCAATCACATACACTTACAGCTTTATGAGCAAATATTGAGCAAATATTAGTTTACATTGTTTTCTATGGATATATATTTTAAAGCTGCTTTTGAGATTACGTTACAAAACAACAAAAAATTAAGCATATATAGATGAGTATTTTACTTTAAGAACTATACGCAAGTTTTTTATATACTCAAATGCATATGTATATATGTTGGTATATATTGCTTTTAATATTTTATTAAAAAAAAATTTATTTACAAAATTTTATAACTCATATGTATTTTGACACTCACAAGGACACTTAGTAAGTGTATATGTTGTTTAAATCCCCATAAGAACAGTTCAGGTAAAGACTTACGGATGTTTTAAATTTTTGAAAGGTTCTTATATTCAGATCTCAAGTATGCTAATATTTATATTAAGTCGTCTTGACTTGAGGTGGATAGTAACTGAAAGCTGGATTCTAAACATGTACTTACTATGTATATGACGATAAAGTCCATATCATTGTGTATGTGTTAGTGCGTGTTCAGTGAAGTAAATAAAACCACTCTAAAATTGACATAAAACCAGAAATTACAATTTTAGCGTCTACTTTCTGTCTTCGACTAGCTTGTTGTTAACCTAACAAGTGCTGTGTTATTGACAAATATTATACATCAACTACAAAATCACTCATCTCATAATAAGAAGGAAGTAAACAAAAAAAGGAAAATACCAAGCAAGAAAACATCCAAGCATTTTTTATAGTAACCACTAAGTTCCGCACGAAAATGTGTGGCTATCCACCGTTCTGTCGGTTATTCACATATTTACACATTTTAGTACAGTAAGGAAGCTTCACACACTATTTCTAGTTGTTTCTCCCCACAATCACGTTCACCTTTATGTCAAGTGAGTAATTTTAATAACATTACGACACGAGTGCAGGAACAAAAAAAGAAAGTTGAATTTAGTGCGATAGTAACGATTGTCAAGAATTTCAGTTCAAATCGATTATTTGCTTACGAATTATAGTCATTTTATTGTCACTACTTTTCTTATATTCGAAACAGTGGAAAAATCCTTATTTCCTGTGTTGATTGAACCATTGCTTTTTGATAGACGAAAATTCCTTTCAAACTTAGTATTGGTTTGCAAAGTATTACGACAATTATTCCCAGTAGAAAAAATTTTTTTCATCGTTGATTTATTGAATTGCAAAGAGTTGATATGAACACTACGCTATTAGCGATGTCAAAGGGCGAATTTGCTTGAAAATTATGGCTTGAAAAGCTGCGGTCGTCAACATCGAGGAGCACTGAACGGACTTTTGTAATATTGAGATCGTAGTTTTCGATAACGAGAACTTATAACGAGTAGTAGAATAAGGGCGTACACGCGCTCGCGTTGACAAATACTTTTCTCTCGACATCAAATACCGTAATTTCTCTCAAACGGAAAATTGGTATCGACAAATTTGGCCAAAGCAAACGAAGCGAAAATAATGCTACAAAAAGCGCGTACTTGAGGAAATGACTGTACATAGGGAGACTACCTAATTGTGTCAATAAATGTAATTTGTCAATAAAAAAAAACAATATTATAGGAGAGGTGATTAACAAAACAAATTTTTTAGAACAATAAAGCTACGAAAAAAATTGCTCGTATAGGTTGCCTATTTGAAAGATTTATCTCTAGCTTATTTTATATTTTATTAGGTCATATGGGGACTCTATTATCGCACACAATAGTTTTGTAAAGCAACATGAAAGTTTGCAAATCTTATGACAATAACAGCAACAACAATAACAGCTCCTTTTGCTATTTTGCAAAATTGTCCGCTTTCCGAAAATGTTTATAATTGTTAAGAAATTAAAAATATTTATTTTGTTTGACTTTTCTTCTTTCCATTTATTTTTGGATTCATACGTCGATGATACGATCATTAATTTCTTGAAAATGCAACGAACAGACAATAATTGTGATTCGAAAGCAGTTGAACGCCAATCATCAGGCGTGACGATAGCAAGCATTATTATGTTTCGATACGTGAGATTTTTTTCAATATCGAATGCGGGAATATGACTCTTCTTTTCCAAATGGACACAGCTTTTCCTTACAATACAAACAGAAAAGAAAGAAAGAAAGCAGCACGTTACAAGTCAATAGTTATGAAGACAAACATTGGCAACATGCTTCAGATCTTGCACGAAGGGACTATTAACTGTTCACAAATTGTAAAAGGAAGCTTCGGTGATGAAGGATTGATTCAAACGCTAAAGTCATTACTCTTAAGGAAGAATTTATTGATGGTGTGTGTTTTCTTCCAATCTATGTATAATTTGGACAAAGCGTTTGAAAAACGAATTAGAATTCATAAAGAAGAGTCGTCATGCAACTTGCGTTGGTTTTAAAAATTTTTTTGAAATATGATTCGCGGTAGCCGGTTTCATTAGCATCTTGTAACATTATCGCTAACTTTCCAAGAGAGTACGGGAAATTTTCCAAGATAATGAGAGAGGCTTAAACAATAAGAGATAAATTAACGTTTGTATGTTTTCTCTAAACAAACGATATTAAGCATGCGAGTTGAAATAATAATAGAAATTTACAAAATGTTAATTTGGAAAGTTATTATTTTTTATTTATAAATAAAGCGTACAAATTTTAATTTGGAAGGTTTAACAATATATTTAGGTTAGTTCGTGTTTCCCTTCACAGTGGTTTTTTCTTACTAATGCAACTTTGAAAAATGTAGTGGTAGTAAATTTTCTTGATTTATACTCAATACTAATGCAAGTTTGTTCTAACCGACGTCTACTTAGTTGTTAACGGATTTGACGTCACAAGAAAGTGCAAAAATCGATTACCGCCAGTTAAATTTGCTTACATGATGATATACCAAAAATGTTACATGGTGATCTCCAGAATTATTAGTTTTCACTTGGGTGCTCTTTTTCTAGACGTATGATTTGTTTAATTTGATAAGACAAATATCCTCGCACGGCAATTTACCTGGGGGGTCATCATGTGACTTTTTTAACGTCTTTTTGCAAGCAACAAGAGATACTATAGCATCATGTAAGCAAATTTAGTTGGAGATATTGCCCTTTTGCGTTCTCCTGGTTGCTTGGAGCTCCTTCAATATGATCATATTTCCAATTGTAATGGCAGGCTCTTAGATCTTAGCTTTGTCAATTTCCCTGAAAAGGTTTTAAAACGTTGTATGCGTTTTAGGTAAACTGAGGGCCCGTTTCATCCAACAATTAATTTATTCTTCTATTACAAGCAAGATATCTTATTGAAATACTCCATAAGGTCAAATTTTAGTTGCTCAAATGTACATTAAGATTTTACTAAAACCAGTAGTTTAGTGCTTAAATGTTGTCTGTCACGCGTTATGCTTGATTATTCTGCTTAACCCCTAATAAACTCGGTATATAATGTTTCAAAATGAGCTATTTCTGCATCCGCTCCCATTAGACAACACTCTCTTCGAAGCAATTGCCCACCCTACTCCGACAAAGTATTTAAATACTATAATAATAGGAACAACAAACTTTCCAAAAAATATATTCAAGTGATAGAAAAACGTAGTTTTGTTCCTAATTAAGCTAATAAATGGTGCTATTGACTCTCCGAACTTACTAGATGAAGTAAACTTCAATGTTCTTAACCGGTATTCTATGAACTTTTTTCTTATAAAACTTAGCCAATCTAGACATCACTGTAAGTTCTTCTCTTCTCTTCTTTGATGTTTTTATGTGTTTTTATACTTTTTTAAGACGTAAGTCATAATATTTATTGTAAAATTTATCTCTACGAGTCAATCTAATTTGATTATTAGTTTGTTTTAGCTGAATTTCATGTCTACAAGTAAATAAGTAAATAAATAATTTAAATAAATAAAAACACATCACTATGGAAGAACATAATCGATCTAAAAAAAAGAAATTTTTTTTTTCTTACTTATGTATGAAATATATCCGTATTTTGCTTTTCACAACAATATGTATATGTATACAGTTTGTTTGGTACAAAAGAAAAACCGCAGTGCACTCCTATCCTCAATACTCTCTTAATTCTATAGTTAAAAAATATCTTCAATTTAAGCACAAATTTTAAAGCGCTTCAATGTACTCATTCGCATATCCATAAAACAGTATCCGTTCATGGCTTTGTTTTTTCCCACAATGTATTAAAAAAAAAACGTAAATAAAAATATTCCACTAAAATAAAAATGTTTATTTATTTTTTATTTTGTTTGTTTTGCCAGAAATAATAACACACGTCTGCGTTGCTGCATTGTAGAGCACACAAGGCGCACAACACTCGCGACGCGAGTCATGCATTCCATCCCCATCCACGAGTATTTATCGTATAAATGTTTCTTTATTTTATTTATATATATTTGTATGTGAATAATTTGATGACAATTGCAGCTATTAAAAATTCGCAAAATTTAATTGCACTTGAAGTAAAAGCGAGACTTCGATGTATAAAAAAAAATTTCATAAATAAATAACGTGACCATTGCATGAACATTCTTACGTATATATGAATGTCTATAAGTATTACTCGAAAGAGACGACTAAAGTGTACGCATATATCTCTTTATAGATCCATTAATCCTTAAGGATAAGATAAATAACACTTGTGAAGAGTAAGAGTAAGTGAATAATTGCGTATGTGGATCGTAACGTTATAAAATTTTGGCATAGATTTGAATTTTCTTAAATATAGTTAAACTGCAACTTATTGCAAATTATTATAAAATTACATATCAATTAATAGTTCTTAGCAGCTTAGATGTAATTTAGTTGATCTCTATTTAATCGTTGAAACCTTAATAAAGAGAAAGAAAATGAAATGAAAAATATTTACATTGAACCAAATTCAAATGGATTTTAACGTTTTGAACCCTAGTTGTTGCACAATTAATAATCGACCCAATTTTTAGGTTAAAGAAGAAATAAACAACGAACGTCCCCTAACACAAACCAGTATCTCGTGTTTATTATTTGTCATACATTCGCTTTATTATATAGCTACAGGATAACACATATTGCGTGCAGCACTACTTACACGGATATGTTCTGTCATATAAAAGCTGTTTATTTATTTATTTGAACTTTAAAAGGTACTTACAGGCGCAAAACAGCTAACATTTAAGTTTACAGGATGACCTATCGATGCTGCCACTATTGTTCCGACTTTTAAAAATTCATGGCATTACGCTCATTAGTTTACGAGTTGTTGCAGTTATTTTTGAGACGCTACATTTGTAAACATCTGGAGGTTAATTATGTGAGCAGTAGACTGCGTCCAGAACGGGAAATGGTGAGAGTCTTCGATAAAATCTAATTATGTAAGCAAATTTAATGGTGACAGCCTCCAAACACGCTCTCTCTTTTACGTCGAATCCAGCGACAGCAAATTTGCTGAATTATTATTGATTAATTAATCAATAAAAAATATCACCATAATCTTTTTGAAAGTTGGATTTACAAAAAAAAAAATATCTGCGAATTTATTTAAGAAATTAGAAATTTCGAAACTTAAATTTTATAAAATTCTATTCTTAATTTGTTTTATATGCTTCTTATTTTTTACTATATATGTTTTGTTTATTGAAAATAAACGAATGTCAATTTATCCCTCATTTTTTATAGCTCTCTCTCTCAGTAATTATATTAGAAAATTTCCCAGAGATTATTGGAAACTTAGAGATAGTGGTACAAAATTAGGGGGTTTATTATGTAACTGTTTGACAATCATTTTCCACGTTAAAATACAACTTTGAAAGAAATGTTGGTGGTAATTTTTCCTTTTTTATAGTCAATACTAATGGAAATTGCAAAGTGACACCAATTTTCATGTCAATTTTCGTGTCACTTTCCAGTTTGCATTAGTGTTGAGCATAAAAAAGAAAACTTACCACCCCAATCCCTTACAATGTTGCATTTTAACGTAGAAGGTGAGTATCAAAAAATTACATGATGACCCCCTAGATATTGGTAGACTGCCAACTATCGCCTAAAAAAACAAGAAGACTATCTACTACTTACATAATTATCTTCCCAAATTTCATGCACTGATAAAGTATTGCTTTTTAATGGGAAAAAATACTATTCAACCAAGACTCGCACTGAAAAGTGAAATTCTTCTCTTCTTCGTTGAAAACAACGATTTGTTGAATTTAAACGAGACCCTACGAACACGAATGATGATGAGCGCTCTGTTCGCCCGAATTCAGCAGATAATCCAGGAAAGGCGTTAGTGATTCTGAATTGATTTGAGATCTTACTATCTACCCACGATGCTAGGCAGATTCTACGATGCCGAATAGAATTTTTTTTTATTTTTTCTACTTAAAAAAACTTTCTTAATCGTTTTATGCTTAAAAAAATTTTAAAAACTTAGAAAAATTTTTCTCATTGTTCAAAACTTTTGGTTAATTGTTACCAGAAGTATGGAATACAATATTATTATTATTTACAAAGTCTATGACTTAACGATTTTGTGCTAAAAATAGGATCGTGCATATTGACATACTGAACGGATCAAGGATATCTATATTTTTATATTAAAGAGATGAAAGAAAATGAAATGGTTTTCTCCTTGCACCTGCATCTAATATTCAAACTCTAAATTTAAATCTTAAAACGCATTCGCAGCCCAATTTGGCGATCAATTGTCATAAGAGAAAAACGCACATTTTCTTGTGGTGGTTTTTATAAATTTGTAATATTCATTTTGTTCGACAACAAGGTCGTTAAGCCAAGAAAACCGCAAAAAAAAAATAAATACTTTGTGCTTTTGACATCTCTGATAAATCGCTCGGTATGCAGCTGTCAATTGAACATATCCCACACAGGATATGAAATGCACAAAGAACAACTAAATAAACGAAAAACACCGGAAACAAACGAATACTAGATATCGTAGCAGATAGCTTCGAAATGTAACGTGTCTATTCCTATTAATACTGGTCAATAGCAACACTCATTCGCCAGTTGTGAAAATGCAAACTCGAATTTGCTTCAGCGTACGTGGCCGGGTTTCTGGACTTGTTATCAGCTCACATTGAACTCAACCTAAATCCTAAACACACAGTTCGTGTTTTGCAATAGTTTTAATAATAATTACAATTAAATAAATAAATTAATCCGTAAGAAAGTATATAATGTTTTCAGTTAATCAATTGCTAAGCTTATCATGTGCGTTGTTATTATATGATGCTATCTGCAAAATATATTTCTTCACTCAATCCTAATTTACATCAATAATTTTATAGCTCAAATTGATAATTTTAAATGATATCTATTTGTAGTCGATTTACACATGCACACACACACACCCTCTCTCTCTCTATCTCTTTTGTAAATAAATAATTAAACAAAAATTTATTAAAATTGTCGCATATTGTAACCAACAGAATCCCACCTATGAAGTATAAAGTAAGGAGTAATGTAAGTGGTAGAATATTTTTATACCCACGAAGGGTATAGTTTATTTCGTCATTTGGTTTGTAACTACCAAAAGGAAACTTCGAAGAGCATATAAAGTATATATATTCTTGATCAGCATCAAATTTAGAATTGATTTAAGCATGTCCGTCTGTCCGTCTGCCTGTGTAATGTCTGTGGTAAATATTCGGTTGGCCGCAGATATCGGCTTCAAATTTGTCAGACACGTTGGAAGTTCTTTCACATACGTTGCTATTGAAAATGGGACAAATCGTTCACAGACCACGCCCACAGTATACGTTGAAAGCACGTCTATTTTGTTCTCGCTGTTTCACATGGTATTTTATCGTTAGCCATGTTCCACGATATTCCATAACAAAAGAAAAAAACTGTCACGTCTACCTATTAAAATTTATTCGTGCTCCCTTTTTTTAAGACAAAGTTGGTGGGTGTAAAATCTTATTCTAAGATTTACGGCTTAAGGCAGTAAACTTATTAACAGCTAAGAACATGGGGAGGGGCAGTATGAACAAAAACGAGGGCGCGACTTTGGTCCTTACAGATCCTTGTTGTAAAAAATTATTTTAATTTTGCATTCTGGACCGTTCTTTGTTAAATGAATTAAATGAATCAGATTACATGCTTATAGTACAATATATATATATATATATAAACTGAGAACATGTTTGTTTTTTTAAAAGGCTTTTGGTGGTTACTCATAAGCTTCAGCAAATACAAGGATAAAATATCTATTAATATCCTTTAGATGCATTCATGCAGTATCTGTATTACAGAGTATCGAACTATCATATTCTACTGTTTTGTGTACACTTTCGAGATTGCAGCGTATAAAAAATCCTCCTGCACACTCGAATATAGGTTTCTTACTTATTTGCAGTTAGTAGTTAAGTACTTAGATATACAAAATTCTTTATACAAATATATAATTATACTTATTATACTTATAGCGTATTGTGTTAAGGGGGCTACAAGAATTAGTACATGACCTGTATTTGATTAGCTTCGAAGAAAGAAGAGTAAAACAAGAACGAATAATAATTCCATGTCCCTTAACAACAATTTATTTAACGCTTGCTTTGTGCTTTTGCGTCAAACTGAGAGTAGGTATTAAGTTCAATAGGATTTTCTTAGTTTGGTAAAACAAATCTATTGGAAATTAAACCTTAAATTATGGCAGAAAGAAACAAATTTACAACAGCGAACTACATAAACTATACGGCAAATTCTAAATATATAACTATCACTTCATACAAATTCATAAAAATTTGAAAAACATTTCATTAATTGCGAGCATATGCGGACTACAAAGTTTTTTACGTCCTTTTATTGCAAGATCTACTTCAATACATCTTATTGTTTAAAGTTTTTTTCTATTTCTAAGCGCGCTTTTCGATGAACCCCCTTTGTGAATTTTAGGTAGTCTTCGTTAATGGTTTTTTTTTGTTTTAGATCGAAATTTTTTTGAGTTAAGTTACAATTTTAGCTTAAGATACTCGCCCCGTCCTGGACTTATCACGCCAGTATAAATGATGAATTTGCAGTCACAAATTAAGAAAATATAAAGCCAGACGACAGACAAGCAGACACAGATCCGTATAGATAGGCTAACGGGAGGAGCGAAATCGATTCGGATTCTAGCTCTTTATGGTGTCACCTGTGCACATTCTTCGACGTGACAAATAGAAGAACAAATCTATTATAGCATATAGTATAGCGTCCTTAAACGGATGAATATATGATACATACAATGATGAATATAATACATACATATAACACAAACATCTGTCACATTGTCAGCATATCAAATGCATAAATTGAACATACACTCGGTATTGTAATCATCATTCCTTTCTTAAAAATTGTCGTTATTATGCCTAAATCAATTTCAACAATATTCCTTAATATGCATATAAGCATGGATATATATATATATACACAAACACATATGCACACACACAAGCATACATTTGTATTTTTATTTGTTCTATTTCATACATCCTGTTCAGTGTTTATGTGTGCAAATGTATACATTTAATGTACATGTACGTCTACACATATATGTGTATGTTTATATGTTATTTGAACGGATGTATCTATACATCAGCACATCAGACACATGTATTTATAGTTGCCTACATATAGATATACATATATATACAATATATATATCAGAAGAAACTTTATATATATTTAATGTACATGAGAAAGTAATGCTTTCCTAAAAATTTTCTGTTTATTCAATATTCGTATAAAAACATACAATCTTTGCTATGCACAATTCTGCCAACAGCCAAATATGATTACAATGAATCTATGATTTATTATCTACCGGAAATACTACAAAATCAAAACTAGACTTGAAATTTAGATACTATTGAGATTTTTACGATTTGTCGATATCTATATTCATACATGCATAAGTATATGTGTTCATAGCTAACTAAAGTATCAATGAAAATTTATAACATATTGGAAAAAATTGCTTATACACACAGAATCATATGAATGAATGAGTGAGTGCACTCATGACAAACGTTTTCAGAATATTTTTAAATTCTTGATTGAAATAATATAAAAAAAAAAATAAAAATAAAAATAAAAAACAAGATAAAAAGGCAGACGAAAATTTAGGTTAAATTTCGATTATCACTTAACGAATTTGATTGAATTTTTGAGAGAATTTTCAGTAAAATCGAACAGTTATTCAAAATAAACGATAAATGGGTATTTATCTAAAATAACTTTAATCGCTAGACAGTAATATTGACTATTTTTCTTCGTAGGATAAATGAGAATTAGTTCCTATCGTAACAAAAAAGTAAGTGCCGAACGGATTGAAAATAAGCATTAAATTGGAGGAACGTTTTTCTAATCCTAAACCCATAAATATTCGTTTCCTAATTTGCTTCAGTTTCATATATTACTTTCAAACCAATTCAAATGAATACTTGATGGATTTTTGCAGCTAGAGTTCAAAATTATCTTTTTTTAACTTGTTACTTAATTTATTACTTAAATGGCGTACTATTTTCCATTAAAGCAAAAGCTTTCGATTGGGCGGACTAAAAATCTATTTCGAATCGGAATTTCAAGTGAATAATATACATACTGCTTGGAGTTTCTTGTCTGTGTCTAGCTATACGATGGAGCAGAGATAAAATCCAGATAAATCACTCTTCACTCAATGGAATGCGATTACGAACGCATTTGATCAGTAAGAGAGTTGTTAATCTATATATTCAAATTCGTCCTTGACTCTTGTTTTGTTTTCAGGATGAAAATTCGCAAAAATTAAGAGAGAACTACCGGAAATCGTAAGACAGGATTCTAACACTAACTGAACTAACCGCAATAGTAGAAAAAAAGTCTTCTGTGTGTTTTCTTAAGTTATTATTCAATTATTTTATCTGCTTGATATTATGTACAAAGTAAGTCCCAGAAGGATTTAAAATAGACCGTAATTATTGATCAAATCACAATCATTTTCCCAGTTAATTTAAGCTTGTCTCTCCGTGTGTCTCTCCATGCATTGTTTTGTTCAACCGAAATCCTTCAGACATTTTGACGAAATTTGACACACTGACATGCTTCGGCTTTTGAAATTGGATTCGATTCAAAAAGGTTTCATGTATGACAAACTTTTGCAATCTTTATTATTTCTCGACAAAAATCGGAAGAAACTATTGTTTTAATATATAAAAAAAAATGAAAAATTTGGATGAGATGGAACCATTTTTTTAACTACCTCCCATAAAATCATTGCTATGAAAAGTAAGCCTTTATATGGTAACAAAACCTAACTTTTAATATTTTATGCTGGAAATGAACCAGTAAAAAAATAAACGGTATTAGATTCGGACAACGTAAACCTAGTTTTTTGGACCTAACCACATATAAAAGTTCTCATGAAAAGAAAGTCTTTCTATGATAACTATAGGATACACCATAAGCAGTTCACATTCTTTTATTGTTTAGTTTTCAAGTTTTCTTAGACCGAAGGTTTAATCGAAGTCTTGAATTATCTTAGATGTGAAAATTATAACAATAAAAATTTATTCGGATTTAAATGTTACAATGAAAATATTTGAACTGAAGACCTACAGAAACAAAATCTAATTTTTAATACTTTAATGCAGAAGTAGTTGAAGGGTAAGAAAATCTTTTACAGAAAAATTACATTCATTAGAATTTGACCCGTGTCAGTTCATACTTTAGGCCCCCTTTCCTATTAGGAATCCAAAGGCAAGCATGCCTTCACACGGAAACAAGTATTTGCAGTATTTTTTACGAAAGTAAGTGAAGTATTTTGTTGGGCATGGTATTGAACAGGCGGCTTTGCTCGTTTGTAGCAAAACTAACATTTGTCTATTGTTTTGAAAATATTAATTAAAATTAAAATAATGTAGCGCTACTAAAACAAATGAAACTTGTACACTAATGCTCATGAAAGTATTGAAATATTGACAGACGTCGGTACTTTCGAAAAGTATTATAAAGTTTTGTTGTGTCACTACGGAATTATTGTCCGACTTGTCATAAGCTGATATGAAATGCATTCGAACATGTTTAGAATTAGCTAACATAACGTTCCCATGGAAATTACCTGATGAAGCTTATAACAGACTGTTTGAAAGAGAGAGAGAGAGAGAGAGAGAGAGAGAGAGTTGTGTGTTAAAATTAATATTTACTTTTCACTGTATAATAATCGACATGATTGGGAATAATTTATGAATAAAAACGTAATATTTTATGAAATAAAGATAAAAAATGTTTTTTTTAAATTGTGGACTCTACGAGGAGTCTGAGTGATATTTCCTGGATGATATAATCAAACGAACAAAATAATGTTAATCCTCTTTAAGAGCCTGGAAAACATTAAAAGTTGTTAAGTGTCTCAAAAAAAAAACATGGAAATCAAACAACAAAACATTTTTTAAAACAGTTTTCATTCGTAATGAATGCAAGTAACTGATGTTACTTTTTAGAAGTTAAGTTAATTTATAAACATTTTCTTTTTTTTGATTTTCAAATCTACAAAAAAGTGAAAATATTTCCAACATTTAGATTGTTTTTACTATTACTAGGAAAATAATATAGGCTTGCATTCCTATAAAAGGAAAGGCTTATTATTCATTGATTTGATTTCTTTTCATCTCAACAACTGTGAGTTTATGTTCTTAGAATTTTTAATTATTTATCAACCATTGGATCAGTTTCCTGCCTGCTGCATATGCTTAAGGGGAGAACAATTAAAATATTTAATTTTTTTCTTTTTTTTGTTTGAGTAGGAATTAAAAATAATTACTTTTGAACAATGAAAGAAGATCGGTATAATAAAACCTAAAGTCAGCATATTTGATGAGAATTAATTCAATTTAATAATAATCAGTTTAAATGAGTTTGCATTCTAAAGCAATGAAATTTAAAGTGGAAGGTGAAATTTTACTTTGCTACGTCTCTTTACATTTAAGTTCATTCATTAAATGTTTCAAAAGAGGACTGGATTTTTCCTAGGACTACAGTCCTTTCATTAAAGTCCGCTTTGAATATATACTTCGGTTTTCAATATCATTATTCCGGTAAATGGCCCAAGTGATATTTGTCTATAAATCGTTATTTTTAATGTAAATTCATTGATGCGTTGGCCATCAGCATTGTAAAGAACAGTTCGCATCACCATTATTTTACGGGTAAACTATTGCAACCCCTTTCGTTCTTTCACACTAACCGAGTAATTGCTCGCAAATAACTTTCGAATATTATACGTTTCTAGCTATTCCCTTTACAATTACGCAGCCAATTAATAAATTTAAAGTAATCGAATTAATTTTCGTTTCTATTTCATTCTATTAACACAATTATTTGCTTTCTCTTTATAACGATTGTTTCCAATAAAAATTAAACAGAAAGTTAGATAAATTTAAGTTCTATTTAATATAAAATTTTTCTCACGATGTTCAAATTTCTCTTAATTAGCTACTAGTTGGCAGAAGAAATAAAAGAAAACAGCTGTTAGCAACAATCTTATGGATGATAAATTGAAACAGGGATAATGATAAAGAATTTGATTTACGTATGCTGTAGCATTCACACACACTAGTCTGACGACTTTCATTATTTTTTGCATATGTGTGCACATCAGATGTGAAATACGTTTCCTAATTGTTACCTTCTTAAGCAAATTGGGGTAGTATTGTGGTACACACAATAAAAATTTACCACAAAGCTACTCTTTTACAATTGAGTTTATAGGTAAAAAAAAACAGCTGTAAAAGAAAAACAAAAACAAAACTAAACTTATTATTTGTTTTATAATAAATAAAAGCATTTTATCCAGCGAGGTAACAAGATTGGAAGTGCATAATATACTAGAGCTACAGTATAGAAAATTAATTGTTTCTGTTCCTTAAACACATAATAAAGATGTAAGTTTTTTAAAATATTATCTGCAGCAGTACAATGTGTTATATTTTGTTTTATTTTATGATCTTTTGCGTAATTATATTTTTATTTGATTTTTGCATGCTAGTGGTTGTTTGCAAAATAGAAAAGAACATCAGTTCGCCTCTTATTTCCGCTTTATTAATTTAAAATATATGTGAGCTATGACGAAAGTCACACGTAATACAAAGAAGTTTTATTTTTAAGTTTCGATGCAAATGCCAACGAAAGTTAGTCAATATCAGGAAAAATTGTGAGAAAATATTAAAAAGTCAAAAAGGTCAACCACAATAATCGAAGTATGAATTAGCAAACTATCTATGTCGTTGAGAAGCAAATAATTTCACTTTTACTGTTAAAAATTCCGCTTTTAGTAAACTTTCAGTTTAGACAAACATTTTATATATTTTTATTTGCGTAATTACACGAGAGAAAGTATAACGATGAGAAATTGCATGATTTTGGTGGCCAGTTCACATCACCAGAACGTGATATTACTCGCTCGATAAATTTTCCATCCAACAATATCGAAACGAAGCGTGTTGTATGACTTGTGGTACCGTCGTATTGAAACCACAAACCAAGAATTTTTCACGCCAAAAAAATAAATTGGTAATCATGTGGCTATAGCGATCACAACGCTCTCCGCGCCGTGTAATGGGTGAATTTGGATCTACTTCAACACTTTCAATAACACAACAGGTATATTTATTGATGAGCGTGTGTTTCGAAAGTGTGTGTTTTTACTATTCCAACATATTCGGCGACTCTTAAGGGGTTAATAGTACAAAATGGCGAGCAGTACATTAGGCACGTCATTCCTTGGATGACAGATTTGTTACACATATATTGCCGCAATAAATATGTAAACTCCGTATCACAAAATGGATGATCCTATATCGTAGTATTAGCAGCATAGGGCCAAAATAAGAAATGATTTTAGTCTTCACAATGCCTAAGTATATAATTTTTCGTTTCGTATACACCAATGTACTTAAACTTGTAGTTAATTTTGTATAAAAGAAAGGAAGGAAAATAAATACAATTGAGCGCTCAACAGAAAATCTTTTCCAATTTTCTCTCTTTACAGGCCAGATATTTCCTTTCGGTTATATTGATTTGGAAAATGTAAGTAGAAATCATATACATTTTACATAACGCTTCGCTTCCTTTTTTAAATTAAAACTAAAAAGAAAAACAAATAAACATTACAGTAGGAACGTGTTGTTGAAACATTTCAACTGTATGTGGATAAAGATGTAGCTGCGTACGCATGTACTTACAAAGATTGTAAAAAGCTTAATACGCTATATCTATAAGTGTGTTGTATAAATGCATAGCACCACAATTCATGGCCGCAATATACTTTCGAAGTACACTTGGTATCTACCAAAATAATATGTACGAAGAAGATCATGTCTTATCCAAAATATAAGGAACTTTTGCATAAGGATGATCCATTTGTAACCTCAATTAGTTATCGAAAATCTTGCGTAACATTTTTGCGAATTGTAGAGGAATTATTATTCTAACAAGAAGCTTTTTTTTTTATTAAAAAAGGTTACACACGTTATTTTCATCTATACAAACAGTTCGAACTTGAAATCCCATTTTAGGGCCACGTTAATCTTATCGTTTCAGTGATGCTTACAATACTGCTTATCGCCTTCGTAAAGAGGAGAAGCACTACTGCTAGGTGATGTTTATGTTATTTTGTTGGTTCAAAGTATTTCATTGAATTTTAATTTCATTTGTTTTCAACACAAAGAAAAAAGTTTCTTTTATTCTGCGTAGAATTTGCTTTATATTTCAGTCTTAACGATTCTCTTTCGCTTGAAAGAACCGAAAAACTATGTTAATATTTCTGCCAACTCCATATTTATTTACAGTTAGTCACTCATAAAATATAGCTTTTCTTGTTGTATTATTATGTGTTACGAAAGTTAAAAAAGAAGAAGAAATATTTTGCTTATCGTTAAGTGTTTCCAATGTTCTCTCTGTTCAAAAATAAACTTCTCGTTCGTACGATAACATTTGAAAAGTTTCAATGAAGGTTCACTTGTTAATATTCAAAAGTTTTTACGTTGTTTAATGCTAATATTGAAGACCTACAGATATATACATTCACACTTACATGTTTTGAGCTCTACTACTCAGTCATACACAGATGAGTGTATTTTCTTAACGTTAGTGTTTATCATGTAAGCTTTCTTCTTCTTTCTTTTATAAAAAAATCCTCGTGAAGGATTAAACAAAATTAAAATGAGCATTACTTTACGTTGTAGGCAATCATCAATAGATTTTTAAAAGAAAATTATTATCACAATTACAACAACAGGAGGGTATTAGCTGCAATTTTACTGAACTAAAACTGAAGAATGAAAGCAAACGCGTCTCTGCTAGTTTGCAAGAGTTCTAAAATGTTCGTAAATATTCTCTTAACAGATAAACATCTTGTCAAAGCCGAAGGAACAATTAATATTTTATTCACTGAGGAGTGCAATGTTTTTCATACTTTGGTAGGATTCAAATTTAAGCCAGAATTTCTCTTGACATCTTTCCAAGGTTTCTTATAAGAACATTTCTTTTGTGGTAACCGATTGGTATAGATTCTAATGTTTAGCCGGGCGAAAATAAATTTCAATATTCCATTATGTCGAGTAGGTGTAGTTGATCGTTTCCATTTGTGCACAAAGATTACGGGATAGGTAGCGCAATGTTTGTGGAAATTTTCATAAATCTGTCTGCTATGCTTTATGAGTAATGTGCGAAAAAATCCATTTTTTTTTGCATTCGAAAATAGGGATTTTCTTAGCCTACGTTGTAGTATGGGCGTGTCCTCTGAACAATTTGGACCATTTTCAATACTAATCTTTATGCAAGAACTCTCAATGTTTTTGCCAAACTTTAAGCAGAAAAGTTAATTTTTGCTGCCAGGAAAAGGTTTTTTACATATTTTATGCAGACGGACAGACGGACATACTTAGATCGGTTTTATATTATATACTGATTTAAAATATATATATTCTTTAAAGTTCTTTAAAAGTGTAACAAGAAAAACCATGCAACCAAGAAAGAAAAAAGAATATGAAACAGTTGACGAACCAATCATACCAATCATGTTAATTTAATTAAGAGGAAAATACCTAAGATAAACTCACTTTTCTCTAGTGAAGTTAAGGCAAAAAGTAACGCATATTTTCATAAGGTCGCAAAAAGACCTTAGAGAGGATGCGTCCGAACTGCTTCTATTGATTCAATGGTTCAATTGGATAGTTTAATGTGCAGTTTGGTAGTATAAAGCCCGTAAATATAATTAACGAATATGTATTTTCCAATTTCTGTGATTCGATGAAATACTCCGAAGTTAATACATTCCTTCTTGAGAATGAAAGTTTTCTGCATTGTTTTAGGTTTAAAGTTAGAAAATCAAATGAAGACTATGTAACTAAACTATATAGACCAGATTGAAGGAGATAGAAGTATGATGTCGAGTTAAAGCAAGAGAATGGTTTAGCGTCATCAGCATACATTAAGACCTAATCACCGGTGGTAGATCACTGATGTACAGAACATATAGAAACGGTCTTGAGTGACTGCTTTGAAGTACATCTCATGTCACTTGAAATTCATCAGAGTTGGTGGAGTTAAGAAGGACTCTAAATGATTTCTTATGAGGGTAAGAGCTTATTAAACCTACACCAATGGTGGTTTAGGACATATAGTAAGCTTGCGCAGATGTAGATAGCCGTTCGGCTCAGAATCATTAAATATCGCAGGTGTAATTTTTGAATCTAATCCCATATAAAGGTACTCATGAAAAGTAATCTTCTATAAGGCGATAAACGTTAATACTTTATGTTGGGAATGAGCGCCCAATAGCAATCTGAGATAAAAATTGGCTGCATAAAATACGGACCACGTAGGTTTATTTTTTGACCCCACTACATGAAAGGATTCCATGAAAAGTATGCCTTTATACAACAAGAAAGTATAGTATTCAGTACTCTTTGGCAATTAAAAATTATACTTTCTATGTTTGGGCCATGTTAGTTCAGGACTAGCGTTAATAGCAGAACTTAACATCGAAACAAGGAATAATTTTTGATATTTTATCACAAAGGTAAATTAAGAGTTGTATTAACCACGGTGGTGTATGCTATTTAACGATTGGCCTTGCCCGACTGTAATGTTCTTACTTGTATTTATCAATAAGTAGGAAGGGAAACCATAGGTTTAAAAACAGTTCTGTGAAATAAGATCTGTGTACGTGACATCTGTTCGAAACGGAATAAATTTACTTCTATTTTTCAAGTAGTTCTTAATTGACTTCTGAGAGCTGACTGGACGTAAGCGCTTCTCCATAACCTGCGTCTACACAAAATTGAAAACATCTTGAAATGTTATGATGGTGATATGATGTAGAGTTTTTGAAATATTTATAGCCTCTGTTATTTCAAGAAGAAAATAGAAACAATTCCAATCGATATATAGCTACATATTTGAATCATTAACTAGATATTGTTTCAATTGATTTGGCAAAGTTTTCGTTTATATCTCTTTATTTTTGCGACTTCAGTGACTTTAAAAATAAAATGTGCGAACGACTCACGTAATTCAGTGATCGTTTAAGTTTTTTCTCTCAAAAATTTTTTCATTTAAATAAACATCAAGCCTTGCATTGAAATCCAGATATCGCAAAATTAATCAATCAATCAATATTGAGAACAATAGCATACTTCTTCCTTTCGAAAATGCTGTTGATTTTAAAAGGGAATATCAGAAATTGCTGGTATATTCCTTTTTTTTCGCCCTACTGGACTGCTGCAGGGGTTTCTTTTATAGTCAATTCCCATCATCATCAAAGTTGAATACGTAATTAAATCTATTTTTAAATCGATTCATTCAATTATGAAAGATATCAAGTAAAGGATACGAATGACGGAAAATTCCATTTACATCATCAGAACAGTCACTTTATACCATAAAGTGATTACTTTAAATAAATGTCTGTGAAGTGAACACAAAAATAAAAAAAATATAAAAAAAAAATTCGTTTCAAATCAAATGATACTGCTGTGGCAAATTTCATAAAGCGAAAACAAGTGTTTCTTTTTTATTAACCAGATTTTCTATAATTTATCCTCATATCTTTTTTTTTTAATTTCCATTAGAAATGTGTTTTCATGCGTAGTTTCAGGCAAAGAGTTCTATAGTTTCAGTTTTTATAATGCCGCTTAAATATGTACAAAAAAATAAAATAATAATAATAGTAATAGAATAAAAAGTTATTGACAGTGCGATATACGGTTTAGTACAAATTTATGTATAAATATATAAAATTTTCATAAATGACCATATGGTAATATTCAATAGCGTAGTACCTGACATTCTCTGTGGGTTAAATAATTACCGAAAAAGCAGATAGAAGCTACCTAGTTGAACTGCGTTAACTACCTTACTTTAAGAAACCGATTTAGCCTGGGAATCTGTAACAAAATTCGTTACCTTTCTTCTTCGCGTGTTGACTCAGAGACTAAAAAGGAGGGAAAAAAATGATTTTTGTCTTCTCAAGTATTATTACAAATAAAATGTAACCAGTCCATGCAAGCATACTTTGAAAGTAGACGATTAAAAAATTGGCAGCCAACTGAGAAAAGATATTTAGTTCGATATATAGACAATAATTCTGAGATGAGAAACGAACACAGAATAACGTAGAACACTTTCTACTGGTACTAGATACAAATGGAAGAGTCTAGTATTTATAATTTATCTACCATTTGCTTTTTTTATGGTCTGCTCGAATAAAGCGGAAAGAGGTAGCATTCACAGAGTGAAAAATAATTTCGTTAATTCATATTTGTGGGAGGTTATAATTCACGTACGTGCTTCGAAAATTCATTTCAAATTAATTGAGTTTTGCAAAGTAAAAGTTATTGCTTCTTATAGCATTTTTTTACCTTCGATGACTGGATTTGTTACATCTCAGAATGTGGTGATGCAGTTGTGAGCTCCCAAATTTATTGGAATGCATTTATGCGCCTTTGTTATGATTGTATGATTGGCTATTCTACACTTAGAGTACTCATTTCACACGAAAGTATACAGGGTGATTTTTATATATACAGGCGAATGCATGCTACACTTAGAATAACTGGACATATAGAGTCATCTCTCATTATCTGAACCGATTTATAAAAATAATTTTTTGCAAGAAAGCGCGTCTCTTCGTTTATCCATATGTCCACATGTCCGCTTGACAGTACGGCCGTTTCCTCATATATCCAACTTTTCACACATCCGTCTAGTGCCACGTCCGTCTGCACGCTTGTCACTTTGGCCGTATGTCCGTCTGCCGAGATCTCCGTCTAGTGATGTACACCTATGAGCTTATAACCATCTTCCGTCTCTCCATGTATAACATCTCGTAAATTTTTAAAATATTTCTATGAAATTTGATATAGCCGCTTGTTTAGATTTCGTTCGGCTATGATTTCCCGTATAAAACCTAATTTCAAAAAATTTGAAAAATTTTGAAAAAAAAATTCAGTTTTTAATATTTCTCAACGAAAGTCGCTAGAAACTGTACTTTAACTTACATAGGGATTGTGCAAAATGGGAATGGATTGGGCCCATTTCACCGAAGCCTCCCCCATGCCGACTTTCTCAGAAAAAATTACTAGTTATTTCGTATAATCAAGCGTGCCAACAATGCGTTTTTCGGACTCCTCCCTACATACGTTTGGATGAAAAGTGGGCCTTTATGTTATAACAGGGAATCATTTTTATTATTTTTTCCCAAAAACGGCGCATTGTATTAGACCAAGTGGTGTAGGATATTTAATAGCCGATCTTGATCGAAATTGTTAATTTGTTTTTAGTGTTATAAAGCTCCCCAAAGCAGTGACTGATAATTTGTTTTGTGTTGATGATATTTTAGTCCCCTTATTTGAGATCTGTGAAGCGACGCGTAAATCATTTGAGAAAAAAAATTATTTTTTTTTTTTTGCAAATGAAGAGCTTAAATGCAGTGAATGCATTTGCAACCCGTGCATTATGCAAACAAATGTTAAAATATGACATGATTATAGGTGTTTATATGTATAGTTGAGCAGTAGAAACCATATAAGAAATCAATTTTGATATTTGGGTACATGATGGACGATGCAAATGCATTCGTTGTGTGCACTGTTCAGATCATTGTAACGAAACTCATTTATTGTTGAATTTTCAAATGACGGAAAGCGTGTTATTGGCAATGGAAATTGTTAACATTCCAGCATTTGTTTTCAAATTTGCACGATATCGACCTGTAACAATTTTGGTTTTTAGCAAAACCGTGTCTTTGTTGCCAACAACAACTGCACTATTTATGTAAAGAAGGATTTGGGAGCAAAATTATTTCACAAAGGACAGAATTCCTAATATTAACGATACAAATTTCAAAATTGTGCCAGATATACGTCAAAACTCATTTTTAAATAGAAAACGTTAAGTTACTCTTTAAACAAAAGCGAGACTAGATTCAAATTTAATTTTTTGTTTTTTGTGTTTTACTTTAATTCAAAATCATATCAATCTAAAAAACACCTTTTTTACATATTTATCTTGAAAGCAAGCACATGGTGAATATAAAAAATTCAATTTGAGTGAAATAACATTTATTTCTTGTTTGAATGTATTTGTTCGTTTAAAAAGCAATACATCAGAAATTTGAATTTTTGAAATATTTTGATATGAATTTTGCAAGTTTCGCCATCTGTTTCTATTTTTATTTTAATTAACAAAACCGCATACATTGGGAATAGTAATAATTTAAACTTATCCTGGAAATAAACGTTTTTTAATAAATATATTTTCTAAAGATATATTTCTGGCTAAATAAGCCAGTTGGTCACCAGAAGACCTACATTTTGCCTATGCGAACCAAATCTCTGAAAAATATTCAAATACAACTTCGAAGCAAACTTAAACATTCTATAATCAATAAGTAATTTTTTAGTCAACTTGATTAAATCGAATAAAGTTGAGTTTTCCCTTCAAAATGTCAAGTTTTGTAAGTGAGACTATTGGAATACTGAGGTAACAGTTACAGTTCAAATTCTTTAAATCGTACGTTCAAACCCCGAAAGCTTTCAAATATATTCATTTCCCCAAGCCTTAAAGTAGAGCAGTTTTATCTTTTTGTTCTTCATAAATGAAAAGCACAACTTTTATTTTTAGTAAAAATTTTTAATGTTTACTACCAATAGCAGTTAGGTTTTATATATCGTTCTAGATTTAGCAAGCAGATGACTCGTTTTATTTATTTGAGGTTTTGTTCTGAATGTAAAAGAATGTATATGAACGAAGGGATTTCAAGCACGAACACATATTCACTTATTCAATTATTAATAAAATTTGTGATATCACATGAATTCTATGGTCTATGGTCATGTTCCCTTTACGTATGTCATAACCATGTTGCGGTTGCTTTGTAGTTAACATGATTATGAAAGATGTACGTGACATACCTCCGTATATGTATAGAAGCAATGTGCACATACTTTTGTTAGCCGAATGAAATGGGAAGTGATTGTTTCAAAGCTACCTTAGGCTCCGACAAAATTTTTGCTGATATTTAGGTATTTATGTCGATATTTAGAACAATTGTTGTGGTTATCATTGAAATAATTTTTAAAATTAAACAAGTTTTAAACAAGAAGGTTAATAAAATTATTCTGACATATAGTATTAAAATGCATCTGCACTAATACAATTAATCGTTTAGGTTTGATTAAGCGGAAGATCAACTTAATCAGCTTTTCTATTATTAGCACAAATTCTTATGTGAATTTCAACCACAATCGGTTAAAAGAGAATCAGTTAAATTGCAATAGTCAAAGCTAATAACAACATTGTGGTATTTTATTTGCATTGCGTTATATGATGCATATGTTTTTAACATCACCTTTCGGACTGAAGTTACTTTACTACCGTATGCGAAAATCAGTTGTCGATTATGTTTTGATTTGACCTAAACGTATATAAAACAAACCTTATAACTTATCAAGGATATAAAATGCATCGAAATATTTCAGACTTGACATAATGAAAAGTCATTTAGGCCCCTAAGGTTGTGAAGGATGGCATTTCGTCAATGTTTGCTCTTCGGAAATATTGATTCCCTTTCCTTTAGTCTGGTGCCTGAGTCTGCTCGCCGGGTCCAAGCGTCCAATTCCCTTTATAAAATTATCTTAATTCCATTCGGAAATAACAACCAACTTCTATTTACTCCAAAATTCAAGGTAGTTTTATTTACTGTTTAACAACTATCGTAATAAAATAAAAATTTTAAAAAATAACCCGTCCTTCAGTCTGAGTCTAGTACAATCATCCACGGACAAAGCTTGGCCCCTCCGAGCCCTCGGACGTACGGATGTTTTACGGACAGCGATTCAACATGCGACCGTCCATGTCGCCGAACCGTACCCAAAAGGGCAAGTGGATCCGTTTACCATCACGAATTTTGGTTTCTGTCAGCAGTTAGCATTGCCAACTGCTTTCACTCTTTGTCAGAGTTCCTCTTTACACAATTTACGCTCGTGCTGCGAGTTACTGCTGATGGCAGTAACCGCACAAATTCCCTTTATACAAAGCAAAGAAATCTAGGGAGGGAGAGTGTGTGGACCAAACCGAGGGCGCGACTTGCAATATATTTATGAAGAGTAAATATGTTTTCCAGTTAATTTACTTATCGAACATTGAAAAGCTTCGTAGCCATACTGATACTAATGTTATTGATAGCAAACTTCAGCATTACAACTTCCATTCTTAATTTAAGCACACCATTTAAACCTTGAATAGTTTAAACAACTGGACTGATGAGTATGTTCATTAAATACAAACAGGGACTAGAAAAAATATTTTAATGATAGAGGACAAATCCGTTGAAACCATACTTTATCAAATTTAGTTCAATGCGTGCAAAAGCTGGAAGCAAAACTAATGAATTTGTCTAAGATTTGCTTTAGGAACCTCAAAAACAATTTACTGCTATTGAATTTTACAATGCTTTGAAAGCAATAAATCCGACTTTGACATTGCAATCCGAAGTTGAACCACCAACTCACATAGTGAGTCCAGCTGTTCAGATCTAAACCAATAAAGTGCTCATCATTAAAGCAAGGTACCATTTTGTTGGAATTCGAGTTATTGGTACATAAGATAACGATAGATTTACTAATGCTTATAAATAATTTAGATATAAATTAAAGTTATTCGGAAAAGACCAAATTTGTTCAGGCAACCAGCTAATAGAGTTGTTCAGATTATTGCCATATTGAAGGCAATCCATCATAGACCTATCGGATCTGAGTTTCATCTTCCGAAATATCAAAAGCTCTTTTCAAGCTTGCAAGCGTCTCTCATTAAATTAAATAAGTTCAGTTGTTCAAGTTGACCATATAAGCGATGTGTTTACCAAACTGGAATTTGGATAGAGAATTCGAAAAAACGATATAGAATAGAATCAATATTTCTAAGTCGACTTCAATTTCGCAAAAGTATTTCTTCAATTTAACAACAAAAATAAGTGAAAATAATGTGAAAAAAGGTCTGCTTTCTTAAGGGATAATACTTGGCCTGGGAAAAAGAAATTCGTTGATAATTTTTTTTGGCCGGAAGGAAAAGTAATAGCATAATAAAAATTTAGGAAATCATTAGGCGTTAGGAAAGCATAAAAAAAATTATTATTTTTCGAAAATATAAAAAAAAAATATTAATATCGGAATGATTCACGCGAAGCATTCTTGACTGAAGACACTCTGTAGCATGCGCTTTAGTTCGACCAAATGTGAATTTAAAAAATCTCGGCATTATATCGGCATTGTACCTAGCGAAGCACATAGGATTTTTTAGATCTTTCGATTTATGTGTGTTTGGCGAGTATTATAATGAAAATTGTCTAATTTTATACCCAAAAAATATTTATTATATATTAATGAAATATTTTTTAATAAAGATGTGTTTTTATTAACAAAAAAACCTTTAAACAAACTTATCGACAAAATCCTTTTCCAGGGATTATTGGTTTAAAGACATACCAAATTGACGTGAAAATATGAAAGTTGATGAAGTTATGCTATGCGTGGTTTTCAAAGTGCGTGTTTCGAGAAAACCGGTTTTTAAGCGTGGATAATTGTTATAGAAGTATTTCTTGTTATGATAGATTTTTTATTATTTTTTCTATTAGTCTGGAATCCTAGGATTGACAGAAAAGCTTTCCATGTCCTCTCGTTGTCTTTTCTCTACGATTTTTTGCTCGAAAGTGCATCCTTTGCTGCATTTATCAAAGACGGAATCGCACGTTTCACACTTTACGTGAACCGAAATAGCAAAGAAAGGGGCAAGATATAGTACTACAATTGAATTCATAATCAACTCCAAAAGCTCCATCATAAAAAATTTAATTTGTTACTCGCTCTCAATCTCAAATCTATTTAGCGAAATTCTTGATGAAACTACACTAATACTTCTTATTTCGAGGTGCTTTGGAATAGTGATGAGCACTCTCTCAATCTGTTAGTGCATTAGGCAAGTTAGAAATCAATAGGCAAGAAATTAGACTGTATCTTCCTATAAGTGGTTCATTTGATGCAGGTAGTATTTTTGGAGCGCTTGCGGAAACACCGGAAATTTCATGGAAGGTAATTCTTGAAGGTAATAGAATTTTTCCCGCATATCGTAGAAGGTCCAAAGCATCTATTAAGCCAATAAATTTTATTTTATAGAGAATTTACAGCTTTGTTAGCCCTTAATAAGAAAAAATCTTTACTAACTAGATAAGTGACTAAAATAGGTGTTTGGTTTTCTTTTTTTTTTTTTTCATCCAAATAATCCTTGTGTTGTGCTCTATCGTATTCTAGTTATCCATCCATAACTTTTTCATCTCTTTTTTTGCGATTGGCATGATTGTTTTTATTCACAAAGCAAAAACTTGGCATCATTTACAAACTCTGCATAAGCTACAAAAAACTCAAACAATAGAGTTAATCCTGCGAATTGTATTGCGAATTCTTTATAGAAAATTACAAAAAAAAACAGTACAAAATTTTTTTCAAACCTGAGAAAATTAAGTGGAAAATCGTATTAATCTTGTGAAAGAAAATATATTGTTACGAGCGTTAAATATTTATTAGAATGAATGAATATAAAAACCGCTTAGTGTTTGTTGAGCGCCGAATATCCAAATTGTTGTGAAAACTGATAGAAGCGATTAATGATTTTCAATATTTTATCAGTCGAAGTCATAAAAACCGACACACTATACTTCTGGCGATGAAACAAAAGTTCCTTGATAACAAAAATACAAATGGAAAATGCACGTGTAAGAGAATTAACAAAAACATCAAAACAAAATCTGATATTAGTTACATCCTTTGAAGTTCAAGGCAAACAGAAATGAATTGTGACCTTTAAGTGCAATCCTGAATCCAATGGAGTAATGTGTTGGGAAGTGTTAGCCTTTTAATTTTGTATTTGCTTATATAGTATTGGTGAAAATAATTTCACTTTGGTTTGTAAAACATTTGCTGTAAATAGTTCTCCAAATTTTGCAAATTCCACTTCACGTTATTTACAACCCGATGCGATGCGATAAACGTAAAATAGACAAAAGTGAAAATAATCAAAATTTTTTTTCTCCCTCCTAAAAATGTCTTTGCTGAGTTAAAATTTACCGTGAAAGAAAGAAAAAACAATAAAATGACTATTAAAGTAAAACGGTTGTAGAGAGCGCTCACCTATATAGCAAACTATGCGTTTAATTGTAATCACGAAGTAAAATAACTTAGCTGTTGCTCTGCTAAATATTATCCACAGTAATACAGTGCCGTTGTTGAAAGAGTGCAATGAACAAATCATGTTATACAAGCTTCAATGAACATAGAGTTACTCTAGATTTTGAATACGTCTCATATATATGTAAGACGCCAAAATTGTTACAACCAATTTTATAGATATTTCCCAAATCCAATTTTTAGATATTCCTTGAAAGTTATCAGAAAACTGGCGGTGATAGACCCAGCTATAGCAATTGCAATTGATCCACATCTATATACGCATTCTTCACGGCAAATATCAATAAGAAAATCTTTTTTATACCCAAGACCGAAGACGAAGGGTATATTTCATTTTGTAATTTCGTTTGTAACTACTTCGGAGACCCCACAAAGTATGTTTATTCTTGATCAGCATCAAATTTTAAATCGATTTAAGCCTGTTCATTTGTCCGTCTGTCCGTCTGTGTAATGTAGGTGGTAAACATTCTCCTGGTCGCAAAAATGAAGGTATTTAGCAGAAACATTGCAAGTTCTTGCAAGCAGGTTGGTACTGAAAATGGAACAAATCGGTCCAAGGACGCATCCACTGTACAATCTAAACTAAGAACATCTCTGATTTTGGAAACTCATTACTCGTAAACCATAGCAGATAGAATTAGAAAAATTTCTGAAAATATTGCGCTAGCTATCCAGTATTCTCTGTGCAGAAATGAAAAAGTTCGACCATATCGATATAATAGAATATTGAAGTTTAATTTTTTTTTACGAAAATGTTTGTGACATTATGAAAATGCTTCTGAAATCACATAGAAAGTATATATTCTTGATCAGTATGAAATTCGGAATCCAATTAAACGTATCCGTCGGTACGTCTGTCCATCTGTGTGGCTGCTTAACTATCTAAAACATTATAAACATGAAGATATTGGCTTGAAATTTAGCAGAAACGTTGGAAGTTCTTCCACTGCTGTTACAATTTAGTTTTTCCCCATTTTTGTAAGGTAAAAGTGCTCGGCATAAAAGATTCGGCATAGCCGAATATAACTTTCTTACTCGTTATATTTTTTATAACATAAGCATGTTCTAGTTCTTTATTTACATCTGCGTTTTCAGTTTTTGTAAACGTTTGGTTAATTTTTCAATTCTGCCCCATTATCAACACCTGTGAAGACAAACTATGTCTTCAGCAAATTCAAAAATGATGGCCAGCCACTGTGGGTCCCACCAATAAAGACAGAGCCACATATTATATGTGATAACATCTATTAGGAAGAGAACTTCGCATCCTAAATGAACTTTTACGTTAAATTGAATTCATTTTTACGAACAATGAAATTTGTACACAGAAATAATTATTGAAAGCTAAATTTTGCTTAATAAATTATACAATTTTTATAATAACCGTAAATTGCGACCATTGTAAGAAAAGCAAATATGTTAAGTTTAATAAGTTTGCTCAAGCAACAGTATTATCACTTATTGCACTGTGAGGAATGAAAATTCCTAATCTTTTTGCCTGGAGTCGACTCGTTGGATTCCAGGCGTTCTAACTTCTATTAAAGAACTCTGTTCCTATTCGGAACAATAAATAGAACCACGAACATAATTTCATTCCGTGTTTATTTAAAATATTAAAGCATAAAGTAAGCCTTATAGTAACAGTCCTTCCGTTTTAGTAATATGTCTAGTTTCCCTCACGGACCCCGATTTCTACTTATAAACCCTCTGTACTCGGATGGACACAGATTAGCAGCGGACTACGACGACCATTCCCATCGCCTGACAATAACCAAAAGAGGAAGAGGAACTCACCGTCGTTGACACCTGTTCTCGTTTTATCAAGGTCGCATCTGACTCTATGCTGTGGGTTACTATATACTGCAGCAACCGCACAGCATACTAGGGAGAGAGAGCATGTGTACCAAACGAAGGTGCGGTTTGATCCTTACAGCACAAACATTCCATAAAAGAAGTAGAAGTAGTATCGAACAGAGATATAGCGCTCCAACCTGCCGTATTCAGAGGACATCCACTGCTCTTCTTATTACCACTTGTTTCGCTCGATAGATTATGACCTGTCTAAACATTGCTTTCTCTTCTTACGATAGTATAAAAATCGATTTGTGAATGATTTCGGAAATCGTAGTGTCTTTCAACGTAAAATTCACATAATAATAAAAATAATTCGTAAAATAAATAATTCATACAATTTAATAGAATACTTTATATATTTAAGTGCTAAACTTTACAAAAAAATTGTCTAAAATTTAATTACAAATCTAATCAATTAATAAATCATTCAAATCTAAGTAATTAAAAACAAACACAACAGTACAAATGGAAATGTAAATAGAATAAAAAAAAAAAGAAATAAAATAACGTTCACGTACTAATGCATCTCTAAGAACAAAAACAAACGAATGGACTAGTAAAAGTTCATGGGAATATATTATTATTACAATACACAGAAATATAGATAAAGGAAAGAAACAAAATTAGAAGCCAACACCAATAGGTTTGAACCATTTCAGAAAATTGAATTTGCCGGGAAAATGACACACTATAGGTACATATATCTAATAAACATAGATATGATTATTGTAACGAAACAAATTTATAGGAGTATATTACCACAGCCATTTAGATTCCTATAGAAATACAGACATTTAGGAAAGATACAAAATTAGAAGGCAGCAACAATGAATGTGAAAGACTTTAGCAAAAATCGAATTTGCCTGGAAATGTAGCTACGGTTGCCGTAGCAACAAACAAAATAGAAGTTTCCAGCCTAAAAACCAATAAATTATTTTGCTTTAAAGAAAATCGTGCTACTGTGAAATTGATTTTAATGACATTAGTGCAGATAAAAAATTAGTGCGAGCTATAATGAAATATTTTATTTTTTGAAAATGTGAAATGGTTTTACTGAATGAGCTGAAATTATTTCTGTGATTCGAGATAACCTGCAATGTTAGGTTTTGTAGACAATCTCTGGTATTTATGTTTTATCGATTTATTAATGCACTAATTTCGCTTTTGTACGATGATGTTTGTGCAGACAATGTTCGTATTATGTTACGAAAATCACAAATGTGGTAAAATAAATCTGCAGCAAAGTTGCTGAAATCTCAGACAAAGCAAATTCCTTCCTGCCATAGTCATAACATGAAAACATATTAGCAGTTGGCTATGGAAGCAAAGATTGGCAATAAGTTTCGAAAAACTTACCGGTTAGAGAGATTAGCGAAACTATAAAGCCAAATCCGGCAATGAGGAATTAGCAAACATAGCAGAATAAGACGTAGTATTTGCGATGTTCGTACTATTTCTAAGCAAAGGATTTTGTTGAAGAAATTACTTTAATATTGATATTTGAAGCAAACAAGCATTTAAAGAAATCAGTTCCTTTAGTCAATTGTAAATATAGTTGCTAAAAATTGTAAATAAAATATACGCTGTCCACAATCTAGTCACACGGACTTTGTCTAAAGAAAACTACAACCAATTTTGCAACAGAATGAACGATGGAATCTTTTGTAAATAATATTCTTCTAATTTGTAGAGAAACAAAAATTACGACACTTAAGACTTATATTAGTAAAGAAGGTAATGCACCAAATATCTCAAATATCTGAAAACGAGTGATTTGTAGGCGAAACGATTGTGAATCTGTTAAAAACGAATTAAAATTAGTTTTTCGTTGTTAATGTTACTATACCATGTGCACCTATGTTAAGTAAGTAATTTTCAAAAATTTGTTAAAAATAGTTCTGGAAAGCGAAATTTGAATTTAGTTGGCTTGTTCGAAAGCTACTCAAGCCTTAAATTGAACTATTTTTCCATACTCGGGTTATGCTGTGGTACCAAGTTTCAAAAAGATGTTAAAAATAATTCTAGAAAGTGAAATTGGAATTAGATTTGCTCATTGGGAAGCTATTTTCATATTCACGTGATGAATGTGAATATAATTGGAGTTTTCTAGTTTGGTCGCACTAGAGTCTCAAATTTAATTATTTTCCCATAGTCAGTTAAAAATAGTTCTGGAAAGTGGAATTTAAATTTACTTGGTTTGCTTGAAAGCTACTTTCATACGAATTCACATGATATAGGTCTAAATATCTGAAATTTTTTAGTTTAGACGTGCTAAAGTCTTAAATTTGACTACTTTTGCGATGGTCGGCCGCCGTCAACACATCGATGTTCAAGCATTTATTAAGAAGAATTCACTAAAGAAACGGATTAAGTTTTTATATAATTTTAAAGATTGTTTCGTATAGATTCACATGGCATTTACAAAAGTCTCCTAAGTATCTTAGTTTGGACGGACTAGGCTTCTAAATCCAATAATAGCTTGATGCTAATTGCTGTGCAGAGCTCTGTTAAAGTGATTGGTATATGTCTCTGATAGTTAAATTTGCATTTTTCTTCACACCCTTAAATTCTACAATGATGGTAAACCGATTTTACAACAAAAATGCGAACTATTGCCATTATTTGGTAGTTAAGAAAAATGTGTTCATATTTTTGTAAAAAGAAAAGACGCTATGAACTTTTTCCTTGGTCAAATATAATGTATATTGGTAAAGTTCATTGTTTCTAGTTATATTTATCCTACTTATAATCTTGTGTTTCAAATATGAAGTTTGATTTGTTTCGAACGCTGGTCATATCCGTATTGCATATGATTATGAAATGCTACGAACGATCTGATACACAGCATTGACACAAATCAATATTCTGTCTTGTGACTTGAAAGTCTCCATTTTGTTGCTTTTAAGCCAGCGGCTCGAAAATCGACTTTAACTTCTTTTTATGTTAACACACATACTTTTTTACATTTCATATCAGTTCTATTAGAAATATAGGTTCTGTTGCTTTTTCGTACTTTGTTTTTTTATTATTGTTTATTATTTATTATAACTATTTATTACGAATGCTTTTGTATTATTATTGTAATCATAACCACAATAAAATAATTTGCGTTAAAAATTAAAATCTTTAAATTTAAATAGCTGATGTTGATGTTTATAAATATAAATAAAAACACACAAAAATAGATCATCGTTCTATGTGCTTTACTTACTGTTCCTTTCATACGTTTCAGTGCACATAAAACTCATAACTCGTTACCCATTTGGTCAGTGCATTAATTTTTATTTGAATTCACACAATATCTGCAACTGCAGCTGCAATATGTTTAACTGTTTCTTCTGTCGCCCATTATTGACCAGCATTATTATTATAGCCTTTGCCTTCAGTAACACTGAGATGTATCATATAATTGAATCGATATTGTCCACACACATAAATGTGGGAGCGAGTACGCTTATCAAAATTGTTTTTATGCATTGAAGCGTTAAAAGAAAAATCTTTTTTGATTTTTCAATTTAAATTCCATTCGCTTTGTGAGAATCTTTTAATGACACAGTTGTTATTACTATTATTTCATCCCGTTGGAATATGGGGGACATCGTGCGCGGTAATGTTGTAATACTTTCATGATTGCTTTGTGTCAACAACTACTACATCATGGATTATAAGTCGCTATTCCGTTCACAAGAGCCGTTAACCTCAGAATGCTTTCAAGTGGAAATCGATTACGCAATTGTTATCAGCATTACTGAAATGTGTATGGTTGCTGTCGATCGATCAATTAAAACAACAAAAATAGAAACTTATTTCGACTGCAAATACTGACAAACAATTATAAAAGCAAAAAAGAAAAGCAAAAAAAGAACGAATTTCGCGTGCACTGCCCGCTAACTCTCTTTGTGACAGGAATAAAACCAATTCTATCAGGAACAACTGATGTATTGATATTTTAGATATCTCTTTTTATCAACAGTTTTTTCTTAATCCCTAGTATGGCTTCAGTAACATTTTTTCCTCACCACAAAGAAAATAATATTCAATGAATGTCGATCCTTTAGAAATCACGAAACTTTTAAGAAATCGAATTGTTTCGGAACCAAATTGTTTGTTTTCAATTTCAAAATACTGTTAGAAACTTGAATTAAAATCAAATTCGGGTCCTAAAAGCACTACCGCGTTGAACTAATGCACCTTCTGTACACATTAAGTGAAAATATTATTATTTTTCTCTAAAAAATTTAAATTTCCTTTAGCTATATGTAAAGCTTAGCTGCGTAGCTTAAGTGATACCGTTTTTTTTTCGAAAGTCCTACAAGCTTGGGCTGGTAATCAAAAGCAAATTCTACAAATTTTCAATGGGCGATAATATATATAAAAACATTTTTCAAGAATACAAAGTAGATCTTTGAACGCACTAAAATCGATGAATAGCATCGTGACATAATTTCCTATTGAATACGCGAGTTGTTAAGAAAGGAGCCTGTCAAGTCACAGGGTCTCCGAGTTCAATCCCCCGTGCGGTAGGACAATATTTTTACTATGGCTGATGTGTGGTAAGGGTGTGAAGTTAAATTTAAATATAACTAGCAAAGTCGCAAACCAAAACTATTAGCAGAGAAATTTTCAAAACCCAATAAAAAATATTTTCGTAAGCAACTTGATGTAAGCTATACATCGTTGGAAAAGGTATTCAGCAAGTATTCACCCAAAACAAGTTTCGTTTTTTCGCAGCACTTGATTTTGCCACAATGGACAATTAAACTTCCGCGTTTTGAATGTCATACTTGACATAGCAGAAAAAGTTTTTTATATCAAATTTTACCCAATTAACCAAAATTGATGTCTTGTTTATCATATTCGTCCAAAGAAGTTTCAAAATATGACTATTTTAGCTACATTTGATATAAATCCTTCTAATGTTTTGCTTAACAGAATTCTGTTAGTTGCGTAACAGGCCGCTGTTAACAGTTGTGTTTCGTGACTTTGCTAGTTATATTTAAATGTAACTTCACAACCTTATATGTGGTCCTAGTTACAGTGATTGATGCTTCATCGGTAAAGGCACAGAACTTACGGATCAGGCGTGCGCCTCCCATCCTGCGCTTGCTCTGTCTCTTTCTTTCGAAATCTTCCTGACATCACTCCTAATAATGGGGCAGCAAAAAAAAGATTAACAAAACCATAACAGTTACGCATGAAATTAGAGAATAATTCCAATAGAGACGAAGATTTCTTAAACTGAAAACCCAATAAGCCCGCTCCTTTTTTTCAGGCCTGGAAATGAAATAATGTTCTCCTTCCATATATTCAAATTTTATTCCCAATTCTACAGCCTTGGTTCAATGAAAACTAGGTAGACTTTTCAGCGAAGTATAGCAATTAATTTACAACTCATGACGCTTTTCTGTGCATATAATTTCAGACATTACTTCCGTTACATATGCAAAACCCCCCCGATATGTGGCAAGCTTAGACGAAAAAATGACATAAAAACTTATAGGACATGTAAAATTCCCCGCATTTAGGAACAGACTTTAAAAAAATATTTTTTCAATTACTTTTAAATTAAAACAAAAAAAACATAAACATTAAAAAAATGCATAGTAGAAAAAACCACTTAATGTAAGCCACATTCAAAAAAAAAAAAATAGAAACAAAGAAAAAAAACTTTAATTATTCATCAGGCCAAAACTGATTAAGAGCCATACAGGAAGCAAAGCAAAAATTCTCCAAGGCACAGCCAGTCGTCTAACGCTAAACAACTAGCTGTTACGTAAAGAAGCCTTAAGCAAAAGCGTTGAATAGTTGAGAGGTTAGTCGACTGGCTGGGCTAGCTCTAGTGATTCCTGGCCCACAAAACCTATGCATTAAAAAAACTGATTTTGTTTACTTAGGTTAAGGCAGAAAGCGAAGGGAGATGAAGAACTCGTGCTTTTTCTATGCACATATTCAACAAAGCAGGTATAAAAAAAATGAAAAAAAATTAATAGCAGCGGGCTAACAGTTGTTGTGTACATAGGAAGAAGTATGATGGCTTAGGTCATTAAACTGTATATACGAGAACGAATCTCATGTTGAAAAAAAAAACAAACAAAAAAATAGTTCGTTTTATATATTTGTATAGCATGTAAAAATGGTATCATCTCTTGTTAATGTTTGTGATGCCAAACGTAGTTAATAATAAAGATGATGAAAACTGAAACTTCTAAACAACCATCTAATGCGGCCTTTTAACATGCAGCGAAATAAAGTGATTATTTTTCTTAGCAACCCTTGCATTGGAATTACTTGCACATATTTCACTGTAGCTACGTCAACAGCTCTAATGGTGTTGTTTGGTTAGTAGAAGCACATGTACAGAGATAAAATATTAACTCTTTACTGAAATTCTGTGTAGCAACAGCTTTTTAAATATGTGTACAACGCATTATCACGGAAAAAAATACCTAATCCACATCGCACACACATACATAACCACAACTTGGGAACAGGCACTCTAAAGCAATTTTGTATTTTTATTTTATTTTTACTTTACTATTCTAGTATAACTAAAATACCTCAGATAAAATACATGCTAATGAACATATGAATGTAGCATTTACATCACAATTTTTGCCTTCATGATGATGGATAGGTGAGAGCTTAAAATGTATGGCGCATCTATTTAATAACCAGAAAAAAAACTCATACACAGGAAAGAAAAAAGCTGAATCTCAGATGGAGGAGGCATTTTTGGTTCTTATTTTTTTTATGTGTGTTTTCTTTACTTTTATTGTTTTATATTTATTTCATTATAATTGCAGCGGGTTGGAAAGAAACAAGAACAAAAACCACACGATCTGCTGGTACTACCATATAAAATGTCTATGAATAATATCATCTAAAAGCATCATGTATCTACTTAGGAGCGTGTGAGCTCAACTCATTCAATGCGAACTTCATTTATTAACAACATTTGCCATTTCGAGGTTCTTGGTGTGCAAAGGCTTTTTTTGTAAAGAGCGTTTTATTTAATGTTAGATGAAAGGAAGCGCACTGTTTTTCAAGTTTTTTCATTAAGTGCGAAAGAACTTAAAAACAAACAAAATTGAAAATTTTAAAAGATATACAAAGAATGATTTATCCACAAGGTATCATCTCTCATTAGCTACACTAGAAATCTCTCGAGCAAAACTTGAAGAGCGCGGCCCATTGAGATTGATCGAAACTATTCATCCAATCATCAATTTTTTAAATCAGAAAACAGATTTTTGCGTTGCGATGTGTGGTGTTATCAGGTGTAGTGACGGTTAACAGATATCCAAGCTATAGGAAAAACACACCTTCACACATCTACTACCTGCTGTTAGTGCCATACAGTCGTGAAACCAGGAAACTTGGCTGCGTACCCAGCAGTTTTATTTGTTCATTGAAAGTTTCGCTTATTAAATGTGATCTTTCAATTTCTATCAGTATTACGCTGATGTCACAAAAAACAAAAATAAGAGAAGAAATGACGTTGAAGTTAGCTATAGTATTAATATGAAACAGCAATCGACAGTGTGCATCGGCCATGATGAAATTCTTTCGCATCTAAAATAGTTTTGGTCGAACTGTTGTAATTTTTTGTTGTTATATCTGAATCACCTATGTGCAGCTATCAGTTTGCCTTCCGACTGTAAAGCGATTGATAAAAAAAGTGCTTTAGTGGGTCATCCATTCGTTATCCTCATATGTCATTGAATGAAAAAAGCAAAGCTTGAAATATAAAAATTGATTTTACGATTTACAAAATTGTATGAGTACTTCGGCAGCATTTAATGCGTAACCATGTTAACCACATACTTTTGCTAATAAAAAATTATAGCTTTGCAGAAGTATTTAACACTATTGTTATCTTCAGAATGTGGACTTTCCAAAGAAAAAAAAAAACGAAAAGTAAGCGAATAACAGTAAAAGAAGAAAATTTACTTACAAGTTCTTCGCACGAATACCCCGTCTGAGAACACTTATGTTTTTGAAACCAAAAAAAAAAAGAAAAAGTTTTTTTGCGCATTACTCGTAATTCATAGATCTGTAAAAATTTCCACAAATATTGCGCTAGGTTTGGGTAGTCCTGGTGCGAAAATGGAAAGAATCTTACCCTGCTTAGGAATATGGTACAAGAATATGTTTTGTGTTCTCTGATGAATGTTACTGAATGTTATAAACGGAATAACAAACCTGCTATGTGGTGGAAAATGTGGAAATTATAATAAATATCGTACCACTCCTTATAAAGTTTATTTTAAAGTTGATTAAAATATTAAAATTTTATTTTTGTACAACAATTAAGCTAAGGAATTTCCAGGGACTCTCAAACTTACGAAAGGCCAGAGGGACATTTTAATCGATTGACATTGTGGCATACCTCGACTAAGAGATCTTTCAGACGGCCCAAAAAGACAAATCTAATACATTAACATACTTCGTTGGTAGGTATAGTCACGAATTCTAAAAAAACAATTTCAGATTACAATAAATGTGATCCAATTACAATAATAACACGTGAGAAAATTATATTCGGCCGTACCGAAGCTTTTACACTCACCACTTTTAGCTTTAAAAAAAAATGGGAAAATATTAAATTTTAATACGTGAGCGTGACCGGTTTTTTTTATTTTTATGGAATACCGTAGAAATTTGAGCACTGAGCAGAACAGCTAAAAAGCAAACATGTCTTCAGCTAATTTTACAGCGTAGGCGTGGCCTGTGATCGATTTCGTCAATTTTTAATGGCAACGTATGTGAAAGAACACAGACATTACACGAGTGGACATCGATTCTAAATACGATGCTGATCAAGAATATATCTACTTTGTTGTATCTTTGAAGTTTCATTCTGAGGCATTACAAATAAAATGACAAAATGAATATTTCCCTCACCTTCGATGGTGGGTGTAAAAATGTATGCCTTATTCTGTAAACGCGATCTAGAAATGTCTCAATTGTTTACATTTACTATGGATAGTTAGAAAACTACGAAATGTATGTCAGTTTAATCTGAGCAACGAATTCAGCACGTAAAGCATTTATGTTATTTATAGCAAACAAACTGACCTCGAGCAGAAATCTCTGTAATCGTAAACATTATAATTCCGGTGTATCATTGTTTTGCTGTGTTAGCTTTAGAGTATTTACTCTAAAGCGTTTCAATCAAACGAATCCTCTCTGTGTTCAGGTAATATACTGTTCACACAAAAGAAGACATTTCTAAGAAAATGCAAATTAAAAATATATGACCAGTCATTGAAATGTTAACGTATTGCTTACAGGATTCATTATTATATGAGGGCACCATGTTAAAGGTCTACATTTGAAACTATTGCATGCAAAGTAAAAAACGCCCTATAAAGGCATGAACCAGATAAAGTAGAAATGTGTACAAAGAGTTGAAGTGTTTGTATAATATTTTAGTATTTTACAAACGGAGACATAAAATATGATTGTAAAGTATTTTCAAATATATTATATATGAGGGAATGTATGTACACATGAATTTTCGTTTTTATATTGTAAATAAAGTTCATGTCCGATGATGGCTTGTTATATCAACAAAATCCCCATGAGTACGAAATGGATAATTTCCGTTTCAACGAACGAAATGGAAAACATGTTAGAATTTGAAATCAAGTCAAAGCACATAACTATTAGAGTAGATATCATAAATGTATGCATGCAACACAAGGGCAAAAAATTTGCCGAAAGTTAAATAAAATTTATTTGCTTCAAGGCGAATCTCAGTTGCTCTAACCAAATAGCAAAAAACCTTTCAATTTTACCAAATTTTGTATTTCCCAGAGGGCGAATGAAAATCATTTTTTAGAAATTATCTGATGTGAATTTCTAAGTTGACAAAACTATTTCGAAAGGAGCGCCAATCTTGTTTCATTAATAGTTTATCGATTTTAATAGTTTATACGAAAACGAACATACGGACGGACGAGAATAGCTAAACCGATCCATAATCTCACGTAAACCAGAAAATTGCTAAGTCTGTGTTACCAACGGAACTCAAAAAATATCTATCATCAGTGCATAATACATATAAAAATAAAGTGAGCAACGAATGCTTGAGGCAAAAGCATTTACAAAAACAACAAAACTAAATAAAAATGAAAGAGAAATATTATTAATATAAAACGCCTGATTTATAAAAGCAAATAAATTGCAGATTGCCCTTGTGGGTCATATTCAAATGCGTCTATGTGTGTATGTGCTTTCATATGCGTATTCTAAAGAAAAAAATAAGGAAATAAAAGATTTCGATTTGGTTTGAATTACCCGTTCTCACGTATATATTTCAAATCAAAATATTTTTGTACGATTTGGTAGTTTGTCGTTGCTGAACAAGGACAAGGAGAGTGATATATTTGTCCTTGTTTATTAAATGCATACACTTATTTCGTATTTAAGTTATCTCGCTGAAAATGCACTCAACACATCTTAGTTTAAAGTTTCGCGTAAGGAATAGTTGAAACTTTGTGCTTGGAAGCAACTTGCTTTTTACTTTTCTTGTTTAATTCGTAGGAAATCTTAGCAAATCAAAGAAAGTACAGCTAATACACTATACGTAAAGAACCAAGCTTACCATTAACATGGACGGTAAGAACCGTCCACATTAAATGGGGACTGTTATAAACTTCAAGTCAACGAATTGTCCCTATACTATAAACTTACTTTTCTTTATTATAAACAAGTAACGAATTGGCTCGATCTTTAAGGAAAATAAGATCAATTTCATTTTTTCGCGGCACTTGGTTTGGCCACAGTGGACAATTAAACATCCCCCTTTTGAATGTCATATTTGACATTGCAGAAAAGCTTTTTTGTATCAAATTTTACATAATTCACAAAAATAGATGTTTTATTTATCATATTCGTTCAAAAAAGTTTTAAAATAGTTCTGTTTTAATTATATTTGATAAAGATCTGAGACTTTGGTTAACAGGATTTGTTAATCGCTTAGCAGTCCTCTGTTATAAGTTTTGGTTTGTGACTTAGCTAGTTAAATTAAAATTTAACTTCACATGTTGTATGTTTAATGAAATACTTCTAATAACCCTTTTTTAATAGTCGCTCGACTTTACTAAAAAATAATTAATTTTGATAATTGCCAATGTACTGTTGGGATTTCGTTTACTTGAAGTTTTTTATTCATATGGCCAATCAGTCAGAGTATGTATACGATGACGCTCAAGAAACGCAACAGAAGGTGATAGAGAGTGGTCAAAACGTGGGGTGTGTCAGAAAGATATACCGGGATCGACAAGTGTTATGTCGTTACCGAGATCGAGCACCAACCGTAGCTATGGCCATTCGTAAATGTACGTTCCCCGTATTGAGATTTGAACCCGCGTAGGCTGACTTAGCAGTCGAAATTCTTATCTATTGCGTTACGCGGTAGAAATTGATGCATAGTCTTTATTAATGATATTTTTAAGATGCAAAGTGAAACTCTCAATTCGAAGCTCTGCATTTTGAAGCACATACCTTAAGTAAAACTTGCACTGACTGGAGTTATGAGCACAAATTAAGACGAACAGTTGTATTCTGACACCGTGATTGACCTCTAGCCATAAGGGAAAGCTATGCGTCTGCTTGTCTTAGTTTTCGTGAGTTTGTATCAAATTTGTTATTTCGGAACAATAGTGACAATAAAACTCCTTATAGCAATTTATTATAACAAAGTGCTTGTAACTTCCTTATGACTTCTAATATTTTTGTGATCTTGCTCAGAATGTAACTGTTAGCTTAAGTCTCTAAATCTTGATTTGAATACAAAGACGAATGTAAAATAGACAGAACTAACTCGATTTAACTTCTCATATTACTGTGAAATGCTTTATAAGATTCTAAGAACATTTGAATCATCAAATGTACCTCCATGTATAGAAAATTTGTGTGTGTGTGTGTGTGTATGTGTGTGTACTTGTGAAATTTCCATTTATTCACCATTGAACTCAACTTTTAACTTTAATCTCACACATGTTGTATGTTATTGAGATAATGGCTTCTGACTTACCACATCAATTACCAAATTGCTTGTGCAATTTTACATTAATTTATTCTATATTAAGTACAGAGAATTTTACTTAAACTTTTCACATACACACAAACGATGTTAAAGGTTATTTTTAACCACGTATTCCCGAACAAGTTGTAGATAAAGCCGTGAAGAAGTTTGAAGAAACTGGATTTGTAACGGATTTGTAAAGACCCATATACCGCCGAAACACATGATTGACCGAAAATATTACTGTTCTTTGTGAAGTCAATAGTTAATGTCGAAGAAGATCCAAATTTATTAACTAAAGCAAGCTGATCTATAGATTCTTTTTTACGTGTTGAATATATATGGTTTCAATAGAACGATGCCAAAAGCCACACTACAGGCTGGGTTTTGGGATTGTTGCTCTAGAAATTTCCCGGCCGTTTAATTTCACATTTTGGTGATGTGAGTTGGCGAGGTAGATCATCCGAATTCTCATCGCTGGTCTTTGTTCTGTACGATTACGCAAACAATCGCCTTTATGCGAACGATCATCAAGCTATTGACACGTTGAGAACGAAAATCCACCAAACTACTGCCACAAGTCACCGAAAATTATCTCAAAAGGATGCTGGTCTATAAGACGTCCCGTAGAAGGCAATTGAATGGTATTGTATTCCACAAATAATGACAACGACCAAATAATATATAAAAAAACAATTTATTCAAAACTCAATCAAAAGTGTATTTAATTTATGTTATATGCAAGGAACCTGCACGTGAGAAACGCTTGAAGACTATGTATTGAAGAAAAGGAAGCAGTATGTTTTACTCTCCTTGTCTGATAATGTGTCAAGATTTTAATGTATGTAATTTAATGTTTATTGTTATGTGTGTCTGTCTATAAATTTAAAATATCATATTTTTTGCATTTTTCAATTTTTTTGAAAATTGTAATGGTTTTGCCAAAGTGGAGAAAGGTTAGTTAGCGTGGACATACATGCTAAATTTTGAACAGATATATTACGGAGAACGAGCAATAAACGGATATCGGAAGTGAATCGGACGAACAACTTACATAGAACAGACGAAAGTTTTGTTTAATTCTTCCTACTTAAAGTAACTTGTGATGTCAGCTGAACTAATAAAAGCAAAAGTAAGTTAACTCCTACCCACTGATATATATATATATGTCACTCATAAGCGCATGTATGTATTGTCATGAACATGCACGATAATATTTTATCATTCTCACCATGGGTGAAGAGGGTTTATACGAAAGCAAGTTCTCAGCTCGTTATTCGTGTTTATTATCTTTTTTCTTTTCATGCTAATAAAAAAAGTAATATAACGAAAGTAATAAGAGATACAAAAAAAAGGATATCACTTTTACGACTCTTATCTATTCTGTACCCACTATATGAGTTCGATTGTGAAGAATTACCATTACATCACCCCGTGTTGCGAATCACTTCACAATAACATTAAATTTTTTTTAGTTAACATACGCATAGAATTCATTACTTTTGTTCTAAAAAAAACTAAAATTAAAATCTCTTAGAATTAATTTATACTAAATTTATTTTTTTTTTTACGTGTGTGTCTTTTCTGTCCTTATATACGTTTACTTTGCTAAGATTTGATTTTCCTTTTTTGTCTTCTTATTTTATTTCCATTCATTTAAATCAAGTCACCCTGTCCTCGTAAAAATATATTTCACACGCAGTAGATAGTTTATCAGAACACCAAACATTAATAAGCTCCTTATTAGTCTTGCAATGGAATATAATTACAAGAACTTACGAAATAAAATCTGGTTTTTCGACACGATAATAACAAATAATGACTGTAATGACCGTTGAATCTCTTCATTTCGTTTTATTCGTATTTATATATATATATACATATTTATATTTATATATACATATATATACATATATATATGCATATATGGATTTTTGTCTAAATAAAATTTTCGTATATTTTCAATTCAAAACCAAAGTCTCATTCCGTTTGCTTGGCCGGCTATATGTGTCTTAGGGTCCATCTACACTATATCATGTTCCCCAATACTACTCGGCACCTTGCAGCTTGGTAGTAGTCTGCATTCTTTTTCGTAGCGAAAATCTTGTTGTTCTTGAAGTGTTAAAATTATATTAGATTAGTTATTAACAAAATTATATAAATTATTTTTTACGAGTGCAATGTTTGACGTATTCAATCATTTAAGGCGGCTTCTGTCTTGACTTTTTAGAACCGATTTTGTTTCTGATACGTTTATGTAAAGTCACATAAGAGAGAATTTATTTTCCACCAATTAGTTCACTTAAATGAAAACTGAAATGAAATGAAAATATTTCAAATAATATTTGTTTTCCTTTTAACCGCAATCCACCTTTCTACAAACTGTCACTTGTGATGGAAAGTATCTTAAGTTTTGACGGATGCATGTAACACCCAGAAATATTTTCAATGCATTTACGTTTGATTATATTAATCAGAAAATTATTCTAAATTAATCTGAGCCGATTGAGACTTGTCTAGCTGTCTGTTTGACTAATGCATGCTCAAGATGCAATTCTTGAGAAGTTTTAACCAAATTTTTGCGTACTGACTGGTTTTCGGCCAAGGATGAACATTGTCGAAAATGATTTGAATCGAACTAATTTTGCGACGACTCGACATATATCGCCTTAATTCAAATTCAAAAGTTGTAGCTAAAGATATGCTCCTACTTTCTATTTCTTATGCGACGATCTTGAACTTTTTCAATTTTTTATTTTTTATTTTTTGAAAATTGTGCCGTCGCCGTAGCTGACGGGTGTGTGCAGAATTTCATCAAGATCACATATTCGGAAATGTCCGAAACTTCGATATAATAAAAAGTAGTTCCATGCTGACAGGAAAGCAAGTGAATGAAATTTTCAGCATTACAGTAGTTAAACTATGGCTTAGCAAAGGTGTGAACAAAACCAACTTTTGACTTTGGTTCCTACAAATTTTTTAAAGACTACTAGAATATATATATATATATATATATATATATATATATATACATATATATATTGTAAGGACCAAAGTAGCGCGCTCGTTTTGCTCCACACACTCTGCCTCCCTAGATTTCTTTGCCTTGTATAAGAGGGCGCGAGCATAAATTGTGTAAAACAGGAAACTCTGACAAAGAGTGAATTGGCGTTGCCAACTGCTGACAGAAACCAAAGTGGGGGACGGCAAACGGATCCTCTTCGCCTTTTGGTTACTGTCCGGCGACAAGAACGGTCGCATGTTGAATCACTGCCCATAAAACATCTGTACGTCCGAGGGCGGAGGGGCTAAGCTTTGTCCGTGGAGAATGATTGTACTTATCTCAGACTGAAGGACGGGTTATTTCTAGAACTTTGAAATTACCTTGAATTTTGAACTAAAAAGAAGTTGGTTGTTATTTCGGGATGGAATTAAGATAATTTCATAAAGCGAAGCGAGCGGACCTAGGCACCAGACTAAAGGAAAGGGTATCGATATTTCCGAAGAGGAAATATTGAGGAAATTCCATCTTTTACAATATGTGTAAATATATATTTCTTTTTGCGGTCAAAAAATGTGGTGAATTTCCACAACAGCATCACTACTATATACGTTTGTAGGTATGAGTCAGTTAATGCTTGGTACATTAGCATCAATTGTTTGTTGACAGAGTTCCATCGTAGCGGTTTCAGGACACTTAGCAAAACCAAATATGTACATGTGGTTCTTGCTTCTTCGCTGACGGTACGTTTATTTTGCACTATAATTTTATGCACTTGTTACAGCGTGTTTCTTTTTGATCATTAGGTACTAAACGCTGTTAAAAATGTTTTGTCCTTGAAACAGCGGTTAGCATGTGAAAAAGTCGTTTCTCAACAGTTATTGACTTCTATTCATTTAATTTCCCTAAATCGTTTCACTATTTTATGAATTTTTCGAAATGAATTCTTTCTAAGCAGTTCGCCACTAGCAAATTGTTCTTGCATTGATAAGTACTTTCCCTTTGCAATTAGCCCATTTTTTCATTCCTCTAGTTTTTTATGTGCCTACGAAGTGCTTGCATGTAAAAGTTACCTATGAACTTACGGGGTTTTATCGATGAAATCTATCTTTTTCTCCTTATTTAACTTTTTTTTTTTCATTTTACCCGCACGCAGGGTATATCTACTATAGGTTTAACAGTGACGATCAATAAAAAATATGGAGAAAGAAATAAGGTATAATCATAACGTGGGAGGAGTATGTCTGATCGGTGAATGTTGCACCTTTACCGATCGAACCTTCACTACAGCTGTTCTCAGACGCTAATCGTGATCTATTGCACTCAAAATTGAGTCTAAGTATCGCGACTTAATATTCGCGCTTCTTATCTACTACGCTATGTTGAACCGTTTCTGTCTAAAGTGCATGCAATGACTTCCACCAACTCTTTTTTGCATCAAAAAGGAGAGGAGTAGTATTGCCTGCTAATTGTATGCTTCGGCGCGTAATTCATTATATTTATAGACAAAAAAAAAATGACGTTGTGTGCCTACCGGCCAGATCATAAAACTTGTCCTGCAAAACTTAACGATACTACTTTGACATGAAAAATATCACAATTTTATCTTGTGCAGAATAACATTACTATAACGCCACCTTTTGAAACGAAATGAAAACACAAATCGTATATAAATGCGTATGTAAATAGGTCTACATAATGCATTTCTCTCCTTTAAAATAAAAGATTTTAAAATCATCAGCAATTGCAATAAAAATGGGCAGATATTCCCAAAGTTGACATAACTTTTGCATTTATATGAGTTAATTAAAAACACGATGTTAGTATGAGCGAAGCAATAATTTATTTAATTAAAGAAAGGAGCGTGGAAAGTTTTCACTTTACGGTGAAGCTTGTAACTTCCTTTAGGTTTATTATTAATAATTATGATGATGTCATGAGGCGAACTCAAAACGTTAACGATGGCGCTGGCGCTTAATACAGTAGCTTTATTATATATAAAATACGGCGGAGTGTGGTGGTTTTGTTATAGATTTCTTGCATTTCTTTAACGAACTGAGAGACAGATGTGGCTAATTTGATTCAGAATAACACCGTTACCATTCATATAAGTTAAAGAATATTTTCAAGAGAGTGTTACAAACGTGAAGCCAGATGATGCGTATACGATAGCTTACAGTTTCCTCGTCTTACTGTATAAGGCATCAGCACGATTTACGCGTATGCACGGGTGAATATATTTAAACACAAAAATTATTAACATAAATGTATGTGTTGACACAAATTACTCATTTAATGTATTTTAAATAATTTTTTCTTTTTTGTAAAATATTTCTGTTTTCCTTTTTAACATTTATTTCGCGATTGCGACTGTAAACGCGGAAAATGCTTTAAAAAAACGGAAAAATAATATGTCGAGTATTTAAATGCTTGTGACTTAATTGCATGCACCAAGTATTCATGCATATGTAAATATATGCATATACGGTACATTTAAATGCTTGTGCATATGTGTAGAGAGACACAGCCATTGCAGAGGTGGTAGAAAAGAAAATAATGCGTCATGTATACCAGCACCTTGGACACAGCCAAGAAGGTGCATTCATATTCATATTCATACTCATGTGCAAACTGAAACAAAAAGAACGCAAAAATACTTTTGTAAATATGTGCACATAAAAATTTACACAATAATGTAACGTTCGCTGTGCTTACAACTAAAAAACACTATTTAATCAAACATTTTTGTTATTATTAAGCGAAGCGGAAAAAAAAGAGAAAAAATTTGGTGTAAATATTGGTTCAGGTGAGTTATCGGAGGCAGCAAAAATTTAATATAAAAAATTTCATATGAGTTAATGCATAATTATTTGTACTCATCACCTGGGAAAGTAGAGCTTTAACGATGATGCACTATTTATAAAAGAAGGCAACAGCTGGTGCAAATCTCATTGCCCTGAATCTCATCTGTTTACGTTATTATATTAAACATTAAATGTTATGCAATTTAAGATAATTTTTAATGTCTTGAGAGAGAGGCTATTAATTTTGGAAGACCATTAATTCTTCCAATAACATTTCATAACATATTAGAACCTTGCAAAAGTTTTTATCACTAACTTCGGCAGGTAAAAAGGTTAAAGTAATAGGAAATACCAGTCTAAATAAGTGTTAAATTCGATCATTTGGCCTTTCTTCTACCTAAAACAACAATTTTCCGTTTAGTTTTATTGAATTATTCAGTGTATACAGACGCTAATCATGGAACACTCAAAATTGCATTTTCTACATTCATTGTCCACATTCATTTTCAAAATTCATTACTTGAAGAAATCTGCTGTCGAAACCCATAAAAGACCTTTAGAAGCTTATGGTGATGCTGCTCTATCATATCCCAATTGCCGCTTTGGGTTTCGATGGTTTAAAAGTGGTGATTTCGACAAGAACAAAGAACTGACGGGAAGGCAAAAAAATTTCGAAAACGAGGGAAATTCACCACAAACTCTCAGAGAGCATACGAATAGCTTAGAAATTGATGAATTCACTATTTCTAGACGTTTATATACGATTAGAAAGGCCCGAAAGAAATACGAATTGAATACAGATGTCATTTCGGCCATATTTTGGAAAAGTGGTCAAGGATATATTGTTGCAGCTCAAATGGGAAGTTCTGTCATACCCAGCGTACTCACCAGAGATAGCCACTTGCTTATATCGATATGGCTTGGCTGGCACGCGGTTCCACAAAGTTGAAGAACTGCCAAAAAACGTCGATTCATAGATGGCCCCAAAAGATCATGGGTTCTTCCGACAGGGTATTGCCATGTTGTGAGGAAGATTGGGAAAAGATGTAGAAAGTTATAGAATATATTTTACCAATTTTTCTCAACAAATGACTTTTTCCAGAGAAAAATGATAAGAACTTTTTCAAGATCGTAACATTTTGAGGTAATAAGTGCAACCTAAAGTAAATCTCTGCACACATTTTTTTTTGAGTGTAACTTGCAATTACAAATGTTTCGGTGTTTATAAGGCTGTGCATCATCGGTATGTAGGTAAAGAATAAAACCCAGATATTTTGATAGCATACTTAATGAGTTTTTTGTGTTCGCCTTTATTTTGCATAATTGTTGAACACAACTCGACACAAAAGGAAACATACACCCAAAGTCACATATCCATGCGAACACTTGACATAAACTTTACATTTTCTTTCAGAAAACTGCACTTTGCACATAAAGTACACATAAGTACACATAAACACACAAGCACATTCAAATTGTACACATTTGCTGGAACATTTGTATACACTTACGCGTTTGAATTGATGGTATGTGCATGCATTTAAACAAAAGTTTGTGGGTGAGACATTAAAAGCAAAGTAAAGATGCAATAAGCACTCTATGATAGCAGTACTCTTGTCAATTATCAAAAACCTTTTTATTGGCCAAATAAAACTAAGCGCTAAGCAAGATTACTTTTATTATTTTCATCTAAAAAACAAAAACTAAGGTAAGTCTCTATAGACACATACAGCTTTCGCTACAGTTTGATCATGTATAATAAGATTGAAAGAGAAGGAACTTGACAGTTGAAATGGTAACGAAACCCATCGAGGGGGTGCGGTTGCCTTTCTGCCTGTATTTTTTAATGAGCAGTTACTGAACAAGCGTCCCCTAGATTTGTATAGATACGGCAAAGATCCGGGAAAAGAAGTGTGGAAAAAGGTATAAAGTATGGCCGCAGCCCGCACGCCAATCGTAATTAAAGTATAGGCGACCGTACTACCGCAACGATAATTACCTTTCTTACCTACCATGCGCGGTAACACTGTTAGCTCTAACCCTGTCGAGCTCTACATCGTCATAGCGTAGGTGAACAGAAAATATTTAGAACAGAACTTCTTCTTAAGATGAACGCTTTTAAACCTTTAACAACTTTGCAAATTGTCTGTTTATACACCAAAAGACATACAACACTTAACACATTCTCCTTTTATTACTCTGCTGGCTGAGTCTATGCATATTACAGTTAAATAATGCTAGACTTCAGTGAACACTTATTCTTTTGCATAGTTTGGGAATGTACAAGTAACGGTTGAGGATTTAAAAGGTGAAAAAGATTCAGCCGTGGCGAGTAACTGTTAATGCGGTACTAGTATATCAAAAAAAGACCTTAATGTTTTAATTTAGTGTATATACTATAATTAAGGTCCTAGAAAAGCTTGAGACCCCTATCTTCTATTATACCAATCGATTCGGAATGTATTTTGATATCTATTTAAGCATGTCTGTTAGTCCATGACTAAAGAAGAACGCAACTTGAGAAAAACCATCGAACAGCTGCTAATATAACGCAATGTTTTAGGACAGCGCGCACACGGAACGGCCAAACCAAACAAAACTGCAAAACATGTAATGTTTCACCGTCCAAAATTATGGACTGAGAGTGAGATTTTAGAGCACTCTTTAGGGGAAAAAGTGGCAACGAACAGCTTGATAAGTTCATTACTGCGCTAATCACACAGAAATTTGAAAAAAGTGAAGAATGGAAGACGTTTCCACGTACCGAAAAAAACTTTGGATTTTAAAAGTGACTTCCGATATTTTTTTGGTGTACAGAAAGTCGCAGACTTTAAATCGCAAGCATTCTGTGCAAAATTGTTCTAAATATTAATGGGCTAAAGAGTAAGCTTTGCAAAGCTTACATGCTATGTGAGTTACATGTTATACTCAACAGATGTGTGCCGCAACCGCGGAAAATTCTGCAAAGTAAAATTAGAAGCGGTTCAAAGGCTTTGTACGTTAGAAACGACGAAAGCTTACCGTTGCACAAATACTGCTCCGCTCTTTTCTTTTCTCCCATCGATAACCCCATTCTAGGGACCATGATATTCCCATGTACATCTTCTGAATGGCTGGTCATAGAAAAAAAACTGCAGCAATTCTAGCAGGTTTGATATTAAGGGAGCTGCTCCTGAAAGAACGATTATAAATCCAGATCTCCGAAAGACGAAAAAGAACAGCGACTTCTGCAGGTTAAAAATAGGTATCCGGCCGAATATGTTAACCGTGTTGAGAAAAATGACTCGAAAAATACTACACTCTGTCTGGGCAGAGAAATTTCCGAAGATATATCTCTCTATTCAACGTACTTGAAAAGAACGCATGTAACATTGGTGAAATCATAACTCATGATGCGATGCACACCGTCCTCGTTTGCCTGGCTTGGACGTATTTAAGATATATGCTTCCCAGAACTCTGTAAATCAAAATTACTCCAGTAGCAGTTTTGCTCAGTGGCACCAAAAGTTGAAGGAAATACGTCCGTCTTTTCTCTGACATATCCTAAGATAAATTAATGGAAGGGTTACATTCGAACTCCTAATTGCATTCGAAGATGAGGTATATAAGATAAGGGAGTGAGCGTCAATGATGCCTAAAGAGCTATACTGAGGAATATCCCGAGATAAAGTAAAGCTGTTTCTTTATGCTTTATCCGAACGTCGTGCCAACCAGTGGTAATAGCGCCCACGAAATATACCCGATGGTGGTCCTGCGGACAATAGCAGTAGGTGAGATGTGTATGGCTAGACACGTGGTGTAGACCCATGGTATCTTTTGAGGATTCATACCTCCAGCTGGGCTGTTAAAAGAAAAACACGCACACACACATATATTGTAAATATTATACGTGTAAGCGGGGGAATTATGTTTAGCATACTTGTTTACTTTTATATTTTAAATATTTATTGTCTTTCGTAAGTTTTGAAGACAAATGTCTGTTAAATCAAGTCAGGGAATTTAAGGATAAAGTATCTGAAAAGATTTGTGTATGTTTTTCTATAATACTTTATTCTTTCTCTGTCCCAAAAGCATATTATGATATTATGCTCTGTCAAAAAGTGTACACATTGTATACGGATATTCTTGCAAACAACGTAATAGACTTACATGAAAGCGAATAATGTTCATAATATTTATTTACATAAATATTAACAACAGCGACAACAACAACAACAATGACAAAACAATATGGTTTAAGTTAGAAAACGTCCGCTTGCTGTAGTTATTGCTGTTGCACTACCACACAACCACTGCAAGTGCAAGTGGTCGCTTATAGAGAGCACATTTAATATGTCGCAAACACTCTTAAGCTGTCAACAATGGTATCTTTTCTTTTTTTCCATGTTACAGAGATTTTATTTATGTCACTTGCGAAGCTTTGCTTTTAGACTAAAATTAATAAGTTAGCCATACAAATATAAACGTTTGTGTATATGTCTATATTTATTTACGTAAGTTTAAGCACTTCCAAGAACGTCTAGCAGGATTCACTATAAAGGAAAGCAGAAGTCTTATTAAAGCATTTCTTTACGAGAACTTTGTGACTTCGTTTCCATTCCCGGGGAGTACATGGAAAAGCTTGGATATGAATATAGAAACGCAGTGTAAACGTACACTCTTAGGTTTTTTATAACTTGCATATATCAACAACAGAGATAGAAAAGAAATATGCGTTTACAGATCGATAATTTTTCCTTTTAATTAATGGTTCATTTTTATTGTTGTTCTTCATAAATGAAAATTCTTCATGAAATTAGTTTGAAGCACAACCAATAACCCAGAAAATTTTTGCTTTTTGTAACGATCTCTTGATGTCTTTACCAAATGAAGCACCGAAGCACGTTGGAAGATATTTCGATTTTATCAGACACTGGCACAAAAAACATATCGCATAAATAAGAGTTATCCGTACAATTTTTACAGCGGTGATGTGTGGAGTTACTTCATCAAATAATTTTATTTTTCAAAACAAAGGTTTTTACACTGCATTCAAAGGCAATTCCACAATAAAAACATCATTCCTTTTATACCCCAACACCGAAGGTGAAGGGAGTATTTCATTTTGTCACTTGGTTTGTAACCACCAAAAGAAAACTGTCCGTCTGCCCATTTGCGTAATGTCTGTGGTAGACAATCTCCTGGTCGCAAAAATGAAGATATCGACCTCAAATTTGGTAGGAAGATTGGAAGTTATCGCACGCAGGTTGAAAGTTTTAGCAATTAAGGTTATAAAAATTCCCAAAAACATTGCGCTAGCTATCCCGTAGTCTCTGGGCATACAGAAATTCTCTGTACTAAAAGTTTCTTATTAAGTCTTCGGGGAGCCACATTTGTTCTTTATGACTCTTTTAACACAATTATCAAAAAGATGCAAGAAGTACTTACTTGATTTTAATTCTTGAGAAACTTAAACAAAGTTCTTTTGCAAACTGAGTAGATCCCAACGTCGATAACACACAAAATTTCTTCACAATGTCGGAGTTTCAATTGTGAAAATGCTGGTCTAATCTTTGATAAGATGATGGTATTCGTTTGTTTGTAAGCCGATGAATTGCTAGAAAACTGCTTTGATTGATTTGCTTCACTTTTGCTTGTGTTTCATCAAGTGCCACAAGCAAAAGGAAAGGGTTCTTTTATATTACAATTATTATCATAGTGCGCTAATATTATGTCAAAAGATTAATGAGCGATAAAAGAAAAGAGAATATCTGTTAGAGATCACATTAATACCTAGAACATTTTTTATATCTAAGTATAAGTGAATTTTTCACCTCAACAATACTTTCCATGAGGTACGCTGAGAAAAACATTATATTTATTCAATGTGAAAGAGGAAACAATATTGTTTCGCTTTTTTAAAATTCAAATTTTGCCTCCTAAATGTTCTTTCAAATTTTAAAATTGCGCATCTGTTTTAAGAGCGCATATCTCAACTGTTTTTTTACTTTTTTCCTAAGAAAAGTAAATAATCTGAATAAATTAAGTAACACATACGTAGCCGTGGAATAGAAACATTAAAAGAAAATAGAAATAGATTTTGGCAATAGATTTTGGCAAAGTTTTTCTTTCATTTCATAAAATCCTCCAACAGCGATACAGTTTACCAAAACGTGTCAACATTTCAAAAGAGTTTATTGCTGCAAGTGCATAAAAGAATTATCAATTATATTTTTTTTATGTATTAGGAATAAAATACATGTCTAAAGAAAAAATAATAATCGTATAACGAATTAAAAAACACGTAAAATATATGTTACGGTTAAATGTACGCGGGTTAGTTTGGTCGTTTCGCATGCAGCCATGTTTGGTATTAGAATAGGATAGAAACAGAAATCAATAAATTTTCCTATCACCAAGTTTATTGCGTAAGAAAAACCTGCGCAAGAATTAGAACAAAGGTGATCGTACAATCCTTTCTTGTAGCATCATGCGTAATGCAAATAACATCCGCCAACGATTGATATGATAGATAAGATGTTGTCGATCGGCATACCTATTACTATCATCCATTTTTTTTTCTCAGGAAGGAGAGCAATTGTCTTTAATTACAGATGCATTATCTGTAATTAAATTTCGAAAGGTCTTGCAATAAAATTGATCGTTAACAAAAAAAAAATCAAAAATTTTATGAAATGAATTTTATTTAAACCATCGTTGCCCGCCACGTTTTCCTATCTCTCTGATCAAACATGGATTCCATGTGGAAAGAATTCCATAATCTTTTGAACCCGTTCATACATTGCGTCATATCGTTGTTTAGTAATAAAAGAAAAAGCCCTGCTTACATAGGATGATGTTAGCTTTTTTGATAGCTTTTAGAACCCTTTAAAATGTATTAAGAAACTGGAGGTGTATTATTCCTTTAAAATTGTCGAACTACTAACGCACTGTTCATAGTAATAATAATTTTTAATTTTTATAACATAAGACATGATTTTGTTTTTCATTTTTCCATGCTGTTTTTTATTTTCTCTTATGCTAGTACACACTTTTAGCAAAGATATAAATCTTGGCCAGACAAGTATGGGCTAACTTCACGCCAGTCAAAATTAAACTGAAAGGTTCAATTTTTACTGATCAGTTTTTATATTTTTACACTTTAGCTTTCACTTATACAAGATGAAGAGTTAGTAAAATATGGGAACCACCACTAGAGTCTTATGATTCGGGTTTAGTTGTCAAAAGATTTATTCGTACGAGATTTATTTACTCTACCGTCATTTATTCTACTGTCATTTCAAGGGAATTCTAAGTTAATAAATTATGTGCTGATATCCTTTCTCCTAATTATATTAGTAACAGAAGAATACGAAAAAAAACCCAACAATTTCGTATATTTATGTAGTTTTCTCTCGCAATGACGTAAAACGGCTTAAGCGGACAACTAATAATTAATTAATGTTTTGTATTCCAACCGCATAATGTATTGTCAGTAAATTATAATGTTTCAAAATAAATATCTGTACCTTAAATGAGGTTAGACTACATGCAAGCAAATAAAAATTCGAAATATTATGTGTATGCTTAGCATTTTATGTTTACAAATATTTATAAAAATTCGCGTATGTTGTTATACTAATTTTGAAAATATCGTTAAAAATGATTGAGGACTTGTTTTTATTTCGGATATTCGTGCTTAGATGATATTCACTATATTGAACAAATCCAACCGATGTGCAATTATCTAAACATGAACATGCAAGCAATTCTATCAGCCTTCATGCAGTAAATGCAAATTAAAACTGAATCTATTCCAATATATGTGCACGTATCTTTTAAATGCTATTAGGATTAAAGTAATGCTCTAACGAACATTTCGTCCCCACGCTCACATAAACAGGCTTACTGATAATGACGTTTTTTTTTGTGTACAGTGGATAATCGTATTCGTTTGTGACAGGGCTGTCAGTTAGAAATCGATATGTTGACATATTTACTTATCGTCACACGTTTGCCTGAGCTTAAGCTGTACACAGTAAGTCATTGTTCAATTTTATAAAAAAACAAATCTTTTTTATTTATCAGCAAATATATGTATACGTTCTATCTCTTCGTTATTTCCCTTAATGTGGTAAACCACTGTAGGTTTTTGGAAAAAGAACAACAGAGTCTAGAATTTGTGGAAAAAATTTCATTATCTAGAAATTACATTTCTCTTGAAATTGGAGGCTTTTCCGCAAAAGACTGTCAGTATCAAAAAGTTTTGCGCTGCGACGGTGCAACCTGCTCTCTGATGTTTTTTTTACTTTTCTATTCCGCTTATATATGTCTTTACCGCGTAATCTAGTCTATTTAAAAGCATTTCCAAAGAATAATACATCCAAGTAGCTTCATTGAGGCCCAGAGCGACTCGGAAGTTTTCAATGATTACTGTATGAAATCAAAAGACAGCACTGAAGGTTTTGGAATTGATCATGACTTCGACTATAGAATTATGCATTTTTTATACCCACCACCGAATTTGAATGAAATGAAATGAAGGGTCGACTACGCCCACTCGATCTAATATAATATTGAAATTTAATTTTTTTGTGAAAATTTTTGTAACATTAAGAAAGATGTCTCTGGAACCACATAAAATGTATATATTTTTGATCAGTATCATATTCGGAATTCACCTAGACATATCCGTCTGTCCGTCTGTCCATCTATCTGCTTATCTGTGTAAACATTCTATGCAAAAGTGGAGATATCGGTTTCAAATTTGGCAGATTGAAAGTTCTATTGCTATTGAAAATGGGCCAAATCAATTATCGGCCACGCCTACAATATAGCCTGAAAGCACATCGATTTCCTGTCTGTTATTCTGGCCGCTTTTCACGGTATCCCATGGTTGGCCGTGTTCCACGATATTTCATAAAAATAGAAAAACTCTGCCACGCCCACCTATTGAAGCTTCATTTTTCTCGCTTTTTTGGTGGTGGGTCATTTCTCTTCACGTACAGTATCAGACATCCGATTCTGTCTTGTGACGGGTACAACAAGAAAGACAGTTTCGAGCAGCAAATCTTCGAGAAAGGAGAAAGAGGACGAATAAATAAGGATAGAACGTTATATTATTTTCTTGAGATTGCAGACTAACGTGCCTATAATGCAATCGAAAACATTAAGCACGTTTTTCTCGAAGCATGTTTTTTCGAAACACCACGTAGCATAACTCCTAAAATTTACATTCTGGTTGTAAAATTTTTTTTTTTTTTTTGAAGTACCTATTAAGTGCTATTCTTCAGTGAAATACAGGGTGAATTTGCGATAAATAAAAACGTCGGTTTCTTTTTTTTTTGGTCAACAATTGAACATTTCATTCAGAAGCTCGGCAATTGCACAAAACTTAATGTTTTAATAACTCGGCCCAAATACAAACTGAAAATCTATGAAATTTAGATTGAAATTTGTCCCCGTTATACTATATGCTGTTCGATATTTTTCAAAAATATTGATTTTTCTAATGTTTAAAGATATGTTTAATAACTGCCTTTAATATTATTATCCCAATACTTTTCCCTCGATCCAAAACAGATGATAAAAAGTACTCTTTTTATGATTTCTCCCTACTAGAAATTTTGTTATTCGACCTCTCCTCGTTCTTCATTTTTAACTAGCATTTATTTAGTTTAGATATTTGAGCCCACCGTTGAACGATAAACACAAATCCCGTTTGCCACATTTCATAAGCTAAAACGCATGTGCTTAAGAAACTAGTCTGTCTTTTAAGTTAGATCGAAAAGTTTCGGGATTACCCATGCGTTGTGTATACAGGACAACGATAATCAGAAAAATATTTGGCAACCCTGACTAGATGAGAGATTAGTTTCGCAGACTCCGAAAGAAGAAAAGAAAAAATAAAGAACCGTACATAAGTAACAGTTCAGAAGATCGAAAGTACAAGTTTAAATGAAAAGACAAACGTCAAGTTACGTTGTACGGGTTGAACAATCTCTTAATCTAAATCACCCTTCTAATCATCATTATTTTTATATTTAACATAATCGGTGTGATTTTTGCGGGAACAGAAATAGATTGGCTTAGCAATTGTGTGTATTCGATTCCTAAGCATGCTTCCAGTTTATTGATTCGTATCGAGGACTGTTAATAAAATTTTCTGTTATATTTTTTGTTTTTTTCATATTTTGTTCAAGTTATTTAAGCATAACTATAGGTTTCATTTTCTTAAGCAAATCGATTTAAATTCATAAAATTTTTATAACAGCAAGTATAAAAAGGAAATTAATTTTTTAAAAATTCATATTAAACATAATTTCCCTCCAATACGTGATTGTATGCTCGCAAATATATATATATGTTCGTGTTTGATTGTTGTACTTGTTCAAAATATCCGTCTACCATGTTCTGCTTATATATTATAATAGTCACAGTACGCAATATCTCGTGCAACAAGATGCAAATCAAAGAGGAGGGCGTAGATAGATCATTGTCTTTGCCAAGTATGGTTAAAAGTTGAGTACCATTAACTCAAGCTGAGCAACCATTTGTTTTTTGTTGCTTCTCAATGATTTGTTTGTCAATAAATTTCTACTATATTGGAATCTCCTGGTGTTTCACAATTTACTTTTAAATGCCGTGATGTTGCATAGTTACTTGTACAGCCATAGTAGCTATAGTTACTTGTGTAGAGAAAACCATATGTTATACTACTAATTTATTGTTAAGGATTACAATCAACGTTTGCATGCGCCACATACCACATTGTAAATCATTAAGATGAAATTTTGTATGCATAAAATGTTTGTATGGCATACAAGTATGCAACTGAAACTTGGACTTAGTCACAAAAGCATTTTTATCGATATTTTTCCTTCCCAATTCTACGCAAACTATTTATTTGACTGCATCCCCTTCTTTCGTTTTCGTATTCGTTTGCGGCTCTATATAGCATATCTTTGACAGGCAATTCCCTTCCCTTGACTTTCTCTATTTCTCTCTCTCTCTCTCTCTCTCTCTCTCTCTCTCTCTCTCTCTCTCTCTCTCTCTGGCTGCCTTTGTACATCGTGTTTTCAACACATCATTACCGGGGTAAAATTAATTTTAATTAACGTTATCGAAATAAAAACCATCAGAAGTCAACGTCAATTGCAATTTCATAATTATCTCTTTCTTTATTTAAAAAAATGTTTAAATTAAATGAAATTTTAAATTTGTTTTCTGTCGCACAAATATTGTAAATAAGATTTTATCATATCAAGATAACAACCTGCTTCGCAGATTTGTGCACAACTTCGTAGTATTTATAGTTGAGATACTTTATCAAGATTAGCAGCAAATGAATCAAAAACATGCCACGCTCTTCTAGACTCATCGTTGACTAAGTCGATAGATTTCGTCAAAAAGTAAAGAATGACCGGTATATTTTACGGTATGAACGCTGACTGAAAAACAGGCTTAAATCATTTGCACAAAGCTCGATATAAAGAAGACATAACTTTTGAATGCTGAATTATCAGTGAAAAGTTTAATGGATCGAATTTGAGCTCGTCCAGGAGATAAAGCGTCGAGAATTAACCGAGCCGCGGCATAACCTAGTAGTCGGCATGTCCATGTTCAAAATGGTAGATCTAGCTTTAATTACGATCAACGTGTGGCTGCAACTAAAGTGAACGTTCGACAAGTGAAGGGATGGTTGATGTTGTTGCTATCATGAATCTTCAATCGGACATAAATAATCTAACAATGTGGTGTGGAACAAATGGTATGAGCTTTAATCTGAAAAAGTATTGCATACTGTGATTTTCCTGGTCTAATAAGTTGGCCGTTACTTACAACATTCGTAATCACAAGCCTGATAATATTTCTATCCTCTGTGATTTAGGAGTTATATTTGACATCACGTTAAGATTTCATTTGCATATCGAATCAACAGTGAATAAAGCGAAATCGATTCTTGGTTATATAAAATGTCGATCAAAGAAGTTTTCCGACCCCTATATATATTATATATGGCCCTCGTTAGACCAATTTTTGAGTATGCTTCGGTAGTTTGGTCACCTAGCTGTATGATCCATATCGATCTAATTGAATCGGTACAAAGAAACTTCTTACTCTTTGCGCTTTGGGTGTTGGGTTCGGATCCCCAACTGATATTACCTCTCTGCGTGGGAAGTGTTATGGCAAATCTTCTCCACTGAAAATAACAATTTGTCGGTGATTTTCCAACTTTAAACGAGATGGACACGAATGATGTTGACTGTCGAATTCGGTGGCACAAAATCGTTTCGGAGGACCGGAAAGTGAAGTAGCGTAAGAAAACTGACATGTATTTACTGTTTTGCTTGAATATTTGTTCATGAGAAAGCACGGCTCGAAGGGTACTGCGTTTGCTCACTTTTGAAACAACATGTTAATGATTCAAAGCTTTATTCCGAGTTGTTCAGACGAAATAAAAAGTATTTTTACATATGATGTGTGACAAAGGATGAAATATGGACACATCACTATTCCTCGAAGTCAAATCGGCAGTCAGCAGAATGAACGGAAACCAACGAAGGCCGTCCAAAGCGTCAAAAATGAAAAAGTTGGCTGAAAAGGCTATGGTCGAAACAAAGCATCAATAGTATACATCATAACGGTTAATAATAGTGTACGGTAGTGTACAGAAGTGCACAACACCGAGATAATGCACTCTGTCACCAGCCTTCCGAAATTATGACAAAATGACGAGCAAAAAGTAAATGATCCTACGAACTTATTGAGTGATGTGTTATAACTGTTTCTGCATCTACTACATATTATATATACTCAGTAACACAACAAGAGATTTAAGACCTGAATACTTGGTTCAGATTTAATCTCACATATTCGCGAGCTTTCAGGCAACATGTAAAGTTATTCTGCTCGAATTCATATGCAAGAAAAGAATCTCAAACAACAACTAAAGTCTTTTTATATTGAAACTTGAATTTACTTTATTTCAAAAAATTTTTTAAAATATAACGGATTTAGTTCTTTTAATAGTTAAATTCCACATTTTTCTAACTTCTCTTCGAAAATAATTTAAATCACAAAAAATTGAAAAAAATTCATGTAAACATTAGTCTCAGGAAAAGTTCACACATGCGACAAATGTAACAGAATTATATTCAAAAGTATTCTTACTCAAATAATGCGGGATTTACTAACCGAACATTTATGAAATAGTGACTACTTCAGTAAGGCACTTTAACACTCTACTGTGCCATTCAAGTAATTTATACTTTTATGTTCGAATCTGAAATTAAATCTTTAAGTAAACTCTCGTATGTATTTACGGCATAATTTCATAGTATTTTTGCTGTCTACACTCACAATGTTATGTGGCAGGATACTTTCGATATTAAACTTCAGTTTGTTCAGTTATGCTAACTTTCATAAGAACACGTTCTTAAACAAAAACAAAAAACTCATTTCTAGGTATTCCCTAAAAACAAAAGTCAAAAACCTATGGATTAAAATAAACATTTGTTAACCTAAAATGGTAATACAAAAAAAAAAAAAGGAACGCAAGCAAACAAAAGTTTTAAGAAAATGCAGCCGGTATCCCATCCTATGATATCCCATTCAATGCTTATTTAGCTTTTTTGTAACTAGTGCCCGATTGTTACTTTTGCTCGCATTCTAAAAACAAAGTGTGTGTCGTGCAAAACAAACCATAAACTCATATTTATAAAGAAAATAAATATAAGCAAAAAGCTTTCAACCGAATAACACCTCATGCCAAGAATGTGTTTTAGTAACAATTCTTTATAGCTTATTAACGTGACCTAAGGCACCACCCAAAAACTGCCGTCTAAACTCTTACCCTAAATGCTAACTTAACTGGTAGATGTTTATATATATATATATATATATATATATATATGTGTGTGTGTTTACATTCTCTGCAGCACACTGAAACAATACATTTTACATTATAAGCACACAGGTTCAACTTGTATTACCCGACTAACTTCAAATGGCTATTAACATACATAAACAAACAAACAAGCCGCATAGCTTTTTATGTTTTATTTGTAGCGAAAAAACAAAAAAAAAGCATAAGCGTATTAAAAGTATCATGCAGTTTACCATTTCCAACTGGAGTAAATGAACTTCTGTTCCCATATCCCTCATGTATCTATAGCTGACTGGACCTGCTTTCAAAGTGTGGCTAAATTTAAAAATGCTCCAAATTCATCTAACAGTACGTCCGCAGTATCAAGAATAATGATTATTTTTGATATATTGTCGTTAAGAATCCATACATGCTACAGTCGATATGATTTTGCAAATGAGTAACAATAAATGAGACTTTTTTGTCCACTTTATTTATTGAATCTTTTTTTTTTTGCAACTTTCATCTTCCTTCGATTTAACAACTTATGAGATGATCGAAGCGTAAGTAGGTTTTTTCTTTTTTCTATGTTATAATGCGGCCGGTAGCAAAAAATTCGGCCTGAACTGCATGGAATTGTTCTGTTGTAGTTCGTCGCCCTATTCGCCTTTCCGTTCCCTTCTCTTTCAGTTCCCTTCTCTTTCATCGCTTCTTCTCTTGTTAACACTGCATTCATTTAGGTGGCAATAAATTCATCTCTATCCAACGACCTGTATTGATATGTTTGTATATGTTTTGCTAAAGGGAATTTACTCCTAAAACAAGTCATTCCTGGCTAATGCAATTATTTACACTTCGTTTCCGATTAAATAGGGACAATAACAGCGTTCTGGTACACGGATGAAAAACAGCACCAAAACGGCAAAGAAAACAGAACAGAAGAGAAAGGTAAGCAAACTATGCTTACCTTAAAGCGAATATTGGATACCCAGCCAATCGGTTTTTCAATTAGTGTTTTGCTAGTTGTCAATAATATGTCAGAAATCAGTCAATTAGGTTTATTTTCATTGATAACTTTTGTGCGACTTTAATACATTTTTGAGCTAATCAGACTAATAACGAAAATTTATATAAAATTTCTTTCACGTTCACGTTCATTTCTTTTCACGTTCATTTCGAGATTCTTAATTATCATTATGAGTACCGCATAACCTATCAGATGAGAAGCACGGCTGTCAAGTCGGTATACCTGAATTCAATTCCCATTGCATTAGACTAGACTTTAATTACGATGAGCCAGCGTCCGTTTCTTTCTTTCTGATCGACGCGGTGCTTATACATATATAGAGAATAAGCGGATCAGATTAAAAAAACACGAAAACTAAAAAAAAAAAATTGAACTGCGGAAAAGATCTGAGAATATATTTACAGAACTTTTACAAATTTTACCATAAACGGCAGGAGACTGAACAGGTGATTAAGAACCTCAAACTGGTCAATAGCATAAAAACTTTTTACGAGCAAATTTAACGAACGTTTCAATCTTACTCAGCACAAGGTAAAGTTAAAAAATCAGTAAAATTAAACAGCAAACTTCACCAATGTTAAGCCTGCTTTTCTTTTTTCATTTTTTTTTTTGTATACATTGTTGTGCACATAAATGTGCACACATTTAATATTGGATTTCAACAATTATTCCTTTGAAATTTGTATTCATGAGTAATGAATGCATACAAACATCAAGAATTTAATATTTAAATTAAATTACACTTTAGAATATATCATCTAAAATCGGATGAAATATCAAATTCTTTTTTCCGCTTTTACGGAGAGATGGAGATATGTTTTACTCTTCAGTTATTTATGTAAAATTCGTAAAAAATCTGTAAAGTTGATGCAAAATAAGTCTCGATCTAATATTGTGTCCACTCGAGTTTCTCCTTTCTTGTACTTGTACTCTACTTTAATGTTCTGTTTGTTAGTGAGAGAAACAAACTCATATGAAATTTACTTCATTTCATTTGCTCAACTTGATACATTCGTTTCTGAACTCTCCATATTGAAATTAATTGCTTTACGAAACGTACCTGATGCGTTAATTTCCTCATTTCAGTTATAAACGGGTTAGATCATTGATGTTTGTAAGTTGATGGTTGTAAGTTTCAGTTGTTTACAAACTGTCGTTTATTCTTAAATTTATAAAGAGATAAACGTCAACCACAGCACTGCATGTTATTGTCTTTTAAACTGGGAAATTGAAGTAAACAGAGCTATTGAAATGATTAAATCTTGAAGACGATGAACGTTTGCATACGTCCGTTCGCCTGCAGCAGAAACAATCAAGAAATTGATTTTCAACGTGGACTGGGAACTTATCCCGATTGCAGATTCTGATTAGCAGTGGTGCATGCACCGATGCAGTCGTATTAACCACAACATCAGTTCACAAAAACAGAAGATGTGCGAAATTGGGCCGATAACTATTTCACCTCGTAATCGCGAAGTTTCCACTGCAAGAGTATCCCTAAGAGACTCAATAAGAGACATAAGATAATATATAGCGATGATGCTTATATCGAAAATTAAGCCCGTTAACAAGTATTTATACACTTGTGGTGCAGGGTATTATGAGTTTGTGCGAATGTGTATAACATCCGGAAGAGCTTAAGATACACCCACCTTTTTTATTATGTCTATCGATTCAGAATTAGAGTCATTTTTTAATCGATTTGAGTTCGTCTGTCTGCTTGTCTAATGCCTCTCCATGTGTATTCGTATTGAAACTACAGTTCGCAATTTTTGAGACATTTTGACGAAATCTGAACGCACGCTATTGAAAATAAATGCAGGCGGAGCATTTTTGGGACCACTCCACTTTTAACGCCCCATTTGAAAAATGTCCTTTTATAGAAAAAATCGTTAGAAACTCATATGTGATGATTTATATGATAAAAAAATGCTAATTTTTAAGAGTTTATGATGAAAATAAACTCGTGATAACCATTTGACATAAAAATTGACTAGGTCTATTTTTGGGACCCCGTACCATAAAAGGATTCTCATGAAAATTGTTTATATGGCAAATAGCAGTAATTTTTAACATTGCATGGTGAAAGTTAGTCCGTAATAAAAATTAACTGTTCTAGATTAAAAATTAACCGCTCTCGATTTGGACCACTCAGGGCTAATTTTGGGGCCAATCACATAGATGGGTTATCTCACTGATTTTTAGTATTTCATGGTGAAAATTAGTCCATAATAATGGCTTGGCATAAAAATTAAATGTTCAAGATTTGGACCATTTAGGGCTGTTTTTGGGCCCAACCACATAGAAGAGTTCTCTCATTAATTTTTAGTATTTCATGGTGAAAGTCAGTCCATAATAGTAGCTTGACTTAAAATTACCTGTTCTTGGACCACTTAGGAATATTTTTGAGACCAACCACGTGGAAAGTAAATTATTAAATGAGTGTAAAATTACTTTTGTTTCGCTCCGCTTGTCAATCCACTCTTTAGGTCATCTTCCCCATAACGGCTCTCATGAAAAGCTTTAGATGGAAACAAGGTATTATTTGTAGCGTTTTCATAGCGAAAGTAAATGAATAATTGTTTTATGGTGCAAGGTGTTTCCTTTCCCCGACTATAATGTTTTAATTTGTTTTAATGAATATTTTAATGAGTTTAAGTGTTTCTAACATGTACGTTAACTGACCTTTCGATGTTTTTAAGGCATTTGTAGGCATTTGTTTGCGTGAAACAGAGAATCAAAGCGTGATTTAATTAATCTTTACATAACTTGCAATAAATATCCCTTGACTTGTCTAATATTTATTCAAGAGAAAATTTCATTAGTTGTATGCGCACATACGCATACATATATGCGTTTGTACGCATACATACACGACATGAAAAATTGAACAAATACTCGATGACAAACGATGTTTGGAACACGTGACACATTAAAGACTAATTTCTATAGCACACATACATGATATTTATTTCCTCTCGATGAATGCCAGGGTGCATTTTTACCTTCAAATATATAGCCTTCAGTTAGTATAGATTTGTATCAACATGTACAATAACAAGAAAAACGACAGAAAAAATTAATCGTCTGAAAATGTTAGAGGTTCATAAAAAACATGATGGCGCAAGAAGAAGACATGCTTTTAATGTGTCATCAACAGCAAATGATGACTGCCCAAAATATATTTGACAGCGAACTAATTCATCCACAAAGTAGTTGTTACAGGAATAATGTTCACCTGGAAACGTTTTGCATGTTCGTGTTCTTCCTTTTTTCCTTCACTTTCGCATGTTAGTGGAATATGTGTTAATGCACAGACAAATTGTATGAAAGATTTTATGTTTTTAAAAATGATTGTAACTATGCTCGACGTAGACTGAGTGCACATTTGTAAGTGAAAAAACGGACGAAATGTAAAAAAAAAAAATATTTCCTGGAAGTGTTTCAACGGAGTCCTCTTATTAAGATACATTGAATTATCATACTTTTTTCATTCTGGTTTTGCCCGTAGATACTTTAAATAACATAAAAAACAAATATGTTGTTAATAACGTTAAGAAATTTATATGAGCTGTGCTTTTACCACTGGAGTCATATAAATATTTCAGAGTCATCTAACATCCATTTCAAAAGATTTACAGCATCTATTACTATTTTGGTTGAAATTGATTGAAGCGTCTATAGACAGGCGCTGGTTTATGAGTTTCAATATCGTTCGCAATGTTCAGCTTTGGATTAACAGCACTCGCTAATGAATAACATTTAACGAGTTAAACAGACATGACTCGGAAGAACATATCATTAATCGGGGAATTTCCTCCTTGTAACGAATTAAGATCTCGCGCTTTACTTTCACTAATAAAGTCGTCAGCTTAACGAAGAGATGCTTGATATCAATCTAGCTTTTATTCAAATCTTTGAAAGCTGCTCTTAAAAAGAATTTGGCAGACTATATAAGAAACACGAAACGAGATTGAATCAAGATTTTGTCTTGATCAAAAGTAGCTGCTCTTTACTGATTAAATGAAGCGTGACTCTAATGGCGTGTTGTTCAGCGAGTAAATTACTCTTTTTTTTGCTGCACTACCGAAAATGAATAAGAATTTATAAACTGAGTTTAAATACAGCCTATGCTTAGTCTAGACAAGTGACTAATGTAGACAAGAAAAAATTAGTTAAACAAATTTCTTAATATAAGAACCCGGCCATCGGTCTGGTTAAATGGAAAAGAAAGAAAAGAGACGGTACATGTTTCACATATGTTTAATTTACCAATGCTTGTGGGTATACACGCGGCAAAAGTCACCCATTTTGAACTCTGAACTCTTTTTGATTTGACAACGATCGATGAAAAAATGAACATTTACATTGCATCGCTTAAAACACATTAGCCTATTCGAATGCAAAGTTGTATTCAAATTTTAAAGCAACTTTTGAATACTATCGGTTTTGTATTCAAACAATTAGATCTTTATTAATATAGATAAGACTAGCGCGATCGCTTGTGAAGTGACGTACATGGAGAATTTCGGCGATTTTGTTAGACCTACAATTCAACATAAAATTCTATGAAAAGTTAATATATTTCCCACAAGATTGAATCAAGATTGAGTCAAGAATTTCTAAAACCGAAGCTTTTATTATGTTGCCTCTATGTACCATAAATTCAGGAGCCTTGGCTATTTTCACCAGATACTTTGATGACAACTTTTATCCAAATTTTTAACAATTCCCTTGATATGGGTATCAAATAGAAGGGCTTGTAATAAACTGAAGTTTTAATTTTAATGAAGAAAAAGATGAAAAGCAATAGTCATTTTTATATGACTGTACATAAAAGCTTGACGATTTTAGAAAAATTCAAATTTTTTACAAATTGAAATTTCAAATGTCTTCCACTTGTTTATATACGATCGCATTAAAGTAATTTTTGCGAAAAAAATATTTTCCAGCTTTTAGCTCATTAAAGTAAGATCTTAATTTAAAAGTAATCTTTTTCTAATTTAACAAATAAAAGTATATAGCTGAAGCGAGCCATAAGAAAAAAAATTTACCGTAATCTAGTGTCTAGATCTTCAGTGCGTGTATCATTATTCTCTTGCTGTTTTTAGTGTTTTCACTGTCACCGAATTTCGTGATCGAATTAAGAAAATTATATTTTATTAATTTTTTAAGGTCCAAGGTCATCTTCAAACGCAGACAGTATAAAGAGAAAGTAGTTAAGGAAGAGATTAACTGTAATACCCTACAGACCAGTTTTCACAAAGAGTGTAAAAGCTGAACACTACTGAAAATACATGACTTAACATACTTTACGTCTTCAAATTAGATAGTAGTATACAATAATGCAGCGCCACTGGGGGCATCGTATTGAAATGTTTTCTCCTATTCTCACACCAGTAAATATTTTCTCTATTACATTGTAATATAATCGGTTTACCTGAGTTAATTCAAAATCTTTTAAAAACTTTCATCAAAGTATTTATTGATTGCTCTGTACAAAGGGGCGCAGGTTCTCTTTTAAATATCTCCCTCTTGACAGTTTATGTTACTGGTTTTGTTTTGCCTTTAAGCAATTGTTAGTTTCCGCTCTGTTTGCTTTTCCTCTGCCTGTCATGGGCATACACACGCTTATCCGCAATGCACTTTAAATCCTTATAAATGTTTGTTACTTAATTAACGTTCAAATGAAACACACTCTAGAAAACTTCGTTTATAGTGAGAGCATAGTACGTTACTAAGTGATTTTTGTAGTTGATTAGCTTCAAAATTAATTGCCACTTTTAAGCATATAAATATTTTGTTATAGTATACAGTCGCAAGTAAGCAAGGATTTGAAAATGCGACCTTATCTATAATATCGGTAAAGCCTTCCTCTCTCTCTCTCTCTCTCTCTCTTCCTGTCTATGTGTGTAAAATGACTATTTTCCAATGATGGCAATAAATCTAGAAAAGCTCGATACATATTTATACTATACTTGATATTTACATATTTTTGTATTTTCCTATACATCTATACATATATGCACACACATATGCTTCTTTTCCATACGTACGTACATCTATTCTATCTACGCGCGAAATGTGTAAATATCATCATATCATGCAATCTCCCTTAAAATATTTTGTTTGTAAATTCTTTAGAGTTGAAAACATTTGGGAAATGTGTCGAGAATGTTGTTTAAGCTTTTAATTAAATTATTGAACAATAAATTTTTGTTGATTATTACTTTAAAATGTTGTCATACTTATATATACATGAGTATCTGCATTATGTTCATTTTCATTTTATATTATAATTGTAAACACAATTCAGCACCACCAGCAATGTAATGAATTTCGTAAAAAAAGTAAAACAAATCAAGTGTCATTGTGTGCACATTGTTAATTTAAAAAAATATTGTCTTCTGTTGATAAATAATCGTATTAGAAACATTTTGAAAAACTTATTAAATACCGTGTACCTAAAAAGGAAGGGAGGGGATGTAAGTGCACTTAAAAGTTTTTTTTACAAATACTTTATAAAAAGCATTTTAAATATCAAAAGAAACTTTTCATTATTTTTTTTACTACCTTTTGTAATTTAATTAACGTTATTATCATTTTTGCCGACATACACACTCACTCACATACACGCAGATAGAAAATGAAGTTATGGTCAATTAATGAAAAGAGCAAAAGATAAATACACAGCTGCTGGAGTACTACTAATACAAGTGCGAAATGAATCTAAACGAACCAGTAGCCAGCATATTACCCAGATCTATAGTCCCAAGTAGCTATTATTTCGTTGCAAAACGTAAACTGGTACTTCTGGGAAGCACAATTGCATCAAATGTAAAAATGGAGGCGTGCTTTGGGTGAGTTCATACATCGCTCTACAAGGAAGATCCCTAAGCGTCCGACTATTGTTATTATTATTATTATAATTATTATACTTTAGACTGATGAAATTAATTCTAATTAATTAGAGAGATGAGCGCACTAGCAGCATAGGCTATCGACTCGTCGGTGTTTTCTAATTTTTAATTTGTTGGCAATGAGAGAACTCAGCTACAATGAGATTTGAATCCACATGTACTGACTTGCTGGAGGCGCTTCTTAACAACTCAGCCACAGTTACGGCCCCTAAAGATATTATGATGGATAAAATCGAATTTGCAAACAAAAAAAAATCTCTTCAGTCCTCATAATTGTTTATCGAAGTGTATCCCAACCAACGAAAGTGAACGTTCTCAGTGAAAAAGGTAATCATCATTATCTGATACAATAGTTGCATTTACAAGATCTCAATCCAACCAATATCAATGAGCATCTCAAGGGTTCGCGCTGTAAATAGGTTGCCGAAGCTAGCGCACTTTGCTGGTAAAACTGTCGAATTAAAGGGAGACTCTATTAATGAATTAAAATATTTTTTCCGCAGTTCTTATAATTTCTTTTGTCTTCTTGTATTTCTGGGACTTTTCTTGCATTTTTTGACAAACCGTCCTGTCAGCTTTCATATTTTGACTTTCTGTCGTCCTCTTCCTACATTAAACATATTCTCCATCTCATTATCTGTATTCGAGGACCCCGCATCAATTTGCATTGTTACTCGAGCAATTTATATTATTTATCCAACTTACTTTCAGAAAATTCTTCTGCAATTGAAAATTTTTTATTGTTCACTCAAAATATGATATTATATGATAAATAGCGATAGCTTCTCAATGTAACTATATATAACCATACAAGTTTTCATAATTATAAAGTTCACATAAAAAGTCTCAAATGAGACCAAGCGACCCCTAGCGAGTTTAAGGTTGAATTGATAAAAGAAAAAAATATGGAAAAATACATTGAGTATTTACTATAACAAAAATCGTAAAATTGCGTGCAAATTATTTTATTGAAAATTGAAAAAGAGGTTTTCAGGTCCTCCTTAGTGGGCCTGCGACTGCAGCCCTAACCTATCCCTATTTTCGCACTATCTTCTGGCCATCAGCGTCTTAATAAAAAATCATAAAAAAAGCTTGGATTCGAATGGAGTCAGCTCAACTTATAATATAAAAATAAAATAAAAATGTAATAAAAATCCCAATCTAGCCGCGGGTGTGTTCAGTTTCTGAGCGGGTTGCTTTAAAAAAGCAAAGGCTAATATGCCCTAGCTACTATACCAGAGTAATGCGCCCTGTTTGCTAGATGATTGACACTACCTCTGGAACTAAATTTTTCAATTTATAAAATTATAAAATTTGCATATAATTATGGTCATTATTTGGCTGACATGAATTGTTTTCATTAATGTCTATTATAGAAATGATTATTCACGCTTTTGTGAGATGGGGTAAAATAAACAATCCAACGTCGACTAATGGCGAAATTAATTTTTAAATTGCATCTCGTTGTCATATAAGCACACAGTTTTCATAGGACTGCTTATATGAACTAAAGTTCAAAGTTGTATGGAGTAAAGACTCAAAAAATAGACCTTTGTCGTTCAAAACAGGTGCACTTATACCATGTTACTACTATGGTTCAATTGTCCTCATAAAATACTAAAAATTGGACTCTTTTTTAAAGGTGTAAAGGTTTGTCTTTCGTAGAAGCGATTATATGGAAATGATAAATTTCAAAAAATCCGGCGCCCGATCATTATTTTTCACATCTGTTTAATATGTTTGACTTAACTAATTATCAGAGTTTTTTGTTGAGATATTTTGAAATTTGCAAATTCCAAAACTTAGCTAAAGAAGGCATGTAAATTCGTACTTTAGAGTTGTAAATAACATATTTGTAAGTAATTTGAAAGTAAATTGAAAGGGTATTTTTTAGAGGGTCAGAGACTTTCATTGTGACGATGTCTTACCCCGCTCGACTCGACTTTCGAGTGGATGCCGCCTGACTATCCCCTTTTGCTAATAGGAGCGTGGGTATTTTAAAGCACAACTGCAGGCCGGTAATAATAACAACTTGAGAGAACCTACCCGTGGCGAATTAGGGCAATAAATTTCGTAAAGCTGCATGCATTTAATTGTTAATCTACATCAATACGGGAGTAGAAGCAAAGGGAGCGAAGAAATGGGGTAGCGTAGCTACAACGATTGTGCGAGAGAAGACCACAGCAGTAGTAACAACTGTCAATAGAATGATGTGAGAAATCGTTGAATTGTGTGGTTTAATTCTCCAAATATACACAAGAAACCCTGCAGGACCCCAGTACACACAAATGTTATATTACCGTCTGTCTTTTCCCTCAGGCTCTACATTTAATTAATAACGCTCATCTTCACTGCATATGTTAATTGCAACTGTTTCGTTATGCCCTACACCACTTGTGGTGCAGGTTATATTAAGTTTGTGGGGATGTAAGTAACACCCAAAATGGCTTTCTAATACCGATCGATTTAGAAAATGATTTTAATTGATGATGATTTAAGCCTGTCTGTCCAACTATCTGATTGATGTCCTTTATTTATTCAATTTACAGTCCGCAATTTTCAAATATTTTATACTGACATGTTTTGGCCCATAGATGAAGGGTATTTAAAATAGATTTGATGAGACAATTTTTGCAACCATTTCTTCTATAACGCCCCATTTGAAAAGGGTTTTTATATGAAAAAAATTGCCAATTTTAAAATTTTTCGACAAAAATCCCTAAAAACAAGTACTGGGCACATAACTTAAATGAGAAACATTTGGATCGAATCACACTATTTTTCTCATGAAATCATTTCTATTCTATTCTCTAAATATTTCTCATATATCATTTCATTTCTATTCTAAAAGTACCCTTTTGTGTGTCAAAAATGTCTAATTTTTATCTCTAGTGACAATTTGACATAAAATTTAATTGGACTAGGCTTGGAGTACACAGTTCTATTTTTCGGACCCTTATAAGGGTTCTCACGAAAAATAACTCCTTATATGACAACAAACAAAAATTCTGGCAAAAATTCTAAATTTGGTCCATGTTAGTTAACGCTTCAAGCCGTTTTCCTTTATCTCATATCTTTTCACGAAAATAATTAAAGAATTGTATGAGGCAAAGTGGCATAGGGCATTTAATTGTTCACTTAGCCGAACTATAGCATTTTAGCTTCTTTTATTTAATTTTACTTCTTAATTATCATTTTACAAGCAAGTAGTGACTATAGTCCATCATCAAAAGCAAAGTGCGAAGGAGTGAAGGTTAACGAGCGGATGGTAAATCTTAGCATATTATATCATTATGATATTTTAATGGTCATTAGTAAATAAAGAGATGGAGAGAGAGTTAACATTTTTTTTTCGGTTTTTTAAAATAATTGTTTTTTTATATTTATTTTATTGTTCGTATTCCCCATTGGTAGAAATATGTGCATGAAATAATTATTTTTATGGCTATAAGGATTTAAGAGTATCAACGTCTTGATTGCAAAAACTTTCCTAGATACATTTAACATAATCAGTTACAGTCTCCAGCGTCTGTAGCAATCCGCACTCATATACTGAGTTTTACTTTACTATTTTAAACACATTTCTTATCGGCATTGTTTAAAACTCAACAATTTCACTTTTCGATGTGCTTTTGTATTCTTACAAAAACAAACATGTTCCGATAGCTCATGTACATACAACCATTATTACACACACAATTAATGATGAAGAAGTTTGTTTAATGAATGATGAAAAGTTTAATACATTTTCTTATTGTTTTAAGAAAACTTTTTTTTCGCGTTATTCCTTGAAAATTTCATTTTGCAAAATTAAAGGAATGCTCCAGTATAAGAAAACAGAACAGTTTCGTTTATCAATCATACGCCATAAAGGCAGGGTAAGTTAAGGTAAATATATGTCTTCACCACAATTTTCGCTAAAGTCAACTGGAAATGAGCGAAACATGACACAGCTTTTTATGTGCTCCAATTATTTAACCAAGTGCACTGAAACATATTGAATTCGAGAAAACTGAGGTAAGAAATGTGTAAACTCATCATAAATTCCCATCGAAAGTCAACTAAATGGAACGATATTTTCAAACGCGCGAACAAAAGAAAATGTGAGTGTTTTATGCAATTTTTCTCTAAATTAATTTTCCGTTAATGAATTTTTACTTTTCATATTCTTTCATACGCTCATACAACGAGAGTTGACGTTATTTAAATTGGATGTAATCGTTATTACATCAATTCTCTAACGATGTAGGAAAAATTATAAAATAAATGAAAAAGCGAGAAAAGCTATCAAAGCAAGAAGAATTGGAAAAATGTTTAAAAGACATCGATGTATGTTACAGGTCGTGTTTTCAGGCTTAAGTTTGTAACTTTCAAAATGATTAAATGACTTTCGAAAAGAAAATTAATGAGGAACTGGACGATAAAATTTGTTAGTGCTACCATCCCCGCTATTTCCATGCTGATCGTAATCTCATTCCGCGGCTTTATCGTGGCGTTTATATGACGATTTTTCACGTCGAATTTTCTTCAATGATGAAGATGGTTTTTCGTGTTGTGCATATGTCAACAAGCAAATTTGTGACACCTGGGACAGTGAAAATGGGTAATTATCGAAAAACCGTTGGATTCCTAAAAATCACTCTATGGCGTGGCATTTGGTTTGGGGGCATGACAGGACGTACTTCTTTAAAAATGACAGAAATGTGATACAAAGAGTCAATACTGATCGTTACACCGACATGATGAAATTAAAATTAAAATAATAATGAAATTAAAAATGTGGTTGTTGAAAATATGTAGTTTCAGCAGAATGGTGCCATATCTCTACACAACACGCTACGTTTTGGCAGTGTTGAACGACAAATTTGCCGGACTTGTATTTTCACGTTTTGGTGATGTGAATTGGCCATCAAAACAGTTGCGATTTCTCACTGCTAGCCTTTTCCGATCGAGTTTATGTGGATAATCTTTAAAATCCTGATGCTTTGAGAACGAACAGGCGTCAAGTTATGACCGAGTTAAGGCTCGCCACGTGCAGACAAACTTATCTCAAGAAGATTCAATCCTGTAATATGTTCCTTGCGGGACATTTGAATGACGTTGTACTCCATAAATAATAGCAAGCTCCAAACAATATATTAAAAACAACTATGATCCAAATCTCAATCAGAAGTATATCGACGTTTACTTTCGGAACCACAAACTGGACAACCCTGTACTTTCTGACTTTCTGGAGAACATTAACCAATAAAATATTGAAGTGTATTAAAACAACTAGACTAACCATCTAGTCTATCGCTAAAAAAAAAATTACGAATAGCCTTAACTGTTAATACTCGTCCCCTTTCAGTCGAAGAATTTACATCTTCAGTCTAGATAAACTGTAATTGTAGTAATAATAACAAAAGCGAATTAAAAAGCAAAGTTTCTTTCTCCGAATAACAAAAGTGAGAAGGAGATCATGTTTTAATATGTTGTTTCTTCTTTCTAAACTTAATTACTTTGCTGTCAGAACAAGTCTTAAATCTTTGCTACCTAAGCGCACTGCAATCATAATTCATTGTACCCTAACTTTATTGTGTAAACCCATATACTCTGCATCGTTAAGAATTATACATAAAAGATTCTTCAAAGTTTCCTGTGCAGACAAATACTACCTGAAATTCTAAAAGTTTCAAAACTTTAAATATAGGAGTGAAGTTCGGCGCAGAGGTTTCCCATTGCTCTTTTCGTAGATAAATTCCGTTGTCTAGTAGCTTTACCGAAGCGTCTTTTATGTATATACAGAATAGAATACATAAGTCAATCTAAGCCCTGAGAAATATTTTTCATATATTTGCAATTAAATGAAAATTTGTTGTTAGTTTTTTCTAAATACCTTTAGCATTTATAAGCAATTTTGTTTACTTTTATCTAAAAACCTATTAAAGTTTTATAGAAAGTTGTTCACTATAAATAGAGTAATGAAATTGAAGGCATATTTGAAAATAGAAAATAGAACACATTTTCAATTTGATCGGCATATTTAACAATTAAACGCTTTTTTTGCTTACTTTCTGTGCCTATATTTCCTATTTTTCACTTAAGTGATTATTAACATGAATATACAGAATATCGCGGCAATAACCCCCAAGTTGTACAGAAAATGAAATTTAAACATAACATGAAAATTCAATATATCAACTTATATGCCTTAACATCTCGCGGGTTGCCAAACGAAGATCAATAATCAATAGCGCGCTTACACCGAAGCCTACCGCAAACGCGACATCTGAGAAAACACTAAATAATTAATTTTGCCTTCAAGAGCATTCTTAGTTATAACAATTTTTAAGAGTGTATTGCAAATGATGAATTTCCATTGAAAATCGCGTTAAGTGAATTTTTTTTAACAACATTGAAACATTTATTCATTTAAAATATTTTACCTTGAATTGCGTGTGAAAAATGAAAACAACTGGAATTATAAAAAGAAAGAAAGAAAAAAGTGATTATTAAAATTGTGAATAAAAATTCATTTCAGTTATAAATTCTTATTTTAAATATTCAATATAATAAATATATAATAAAGGTTTGTCTGTCCTATGTGTTTGCATAACAATCTCTCATCGCTTTAATTGAATATATTTCATAAAATTATTTTCTTTATTACGTAAAAACAACATAACTACGAAAACATTCACTGTAAACGAAAATAACAGTTAAAAATCCAAAGTGAGTTTAAAATTCTCTTCACTAAGTAACAAAAATTTGTACCTTACGAGACCTGCTACCAAAAGGTATGTTAAGCTTTCCACATGTAAGCAGCACTTAAGATGACTTGACGCGTAGATACTAATTTTACTGCACCAATCAAAATTAGAATCGATTTTTTTAGATCAGTTTTAGGTCGTCTATCTTTCTATCTGCATAGGTGTTGTTGTATTTACGTTGCCAATCAATATATTTTGATAGACTATAGCACTCTCATACGTTTAGGCTTAGCAATAGACTTGACAAAGTCGAACTGTCTTGGAAAGGGATTTAATTACTTACTATCGTACTTACTATATGAATATAAGAAATTTGTATAGAATAGAAGCATGCTTTCAATCCTCTTCAGACGATTCTTTTAATATATGTAAGATTATGCATTTAAGGTTTAGTTATTTATCATAAAAAATATAAACTCGTTGTGTTAAATTTGGACCATATTGCTCTATTTCCCAGATTCCGCATCCGTTGTAAAATAAATTCTTGTAATGCACCAGAATATTTTATGCCGAAAATTTGTAAAGAATTGCTTTAGCCGAAAAGCTTTTTAAGATGCAAAGTATATGAAAGAGAGTATAGTTTTAACGAGACATAAATTTCACATAGTTTCTTAACTAATAACCGCATTACAGTTTTGACAGAAAAACCAGATCTTTCTTAATACAATATCCCGCTAATCTTCACCAATAGCTTATATTAGTGGAGGAATCTTCTAATGTTAAAAACCATTCTTCAGAGCGATCACACAAAAACGAATCATATGCACAGATAGTCCATCTATTTACTTATCCATCTATCTGCTTATGGTCCATAATAACGACAAGATATATAGTAATGGAGAGTATAACATAAAATGCGATATAAAAAAATCAATAAAATGGTCGTTGGATACATCATTTCTTGTGCTCGATTATGGTACGAAACGTAGAAATTATGTTCAAATGGTTTCTGTGGACTTACGAAAGAACCTTAGTATTGATAAGCTCCAACTTTCAATATCAATTTCGCAGATAAAACTTTATTATATATAAATTTTAATTCTACAACTTGATTTAAACTCTTTCGATTCAAAAATTATTTTTTTTATACTCACCACCGGAGGTAAAGTGTATACTTTATTTTGTCATTTGGTTTTTAACTACAAGAAGGAAAGTTTGGAGACTATACAAAGTATATATCTACAAAAATGAAGATATCGGCTTCAAATTTGACAGAAAACTTGATACATACGTCGATATTGAAAATGGGCCAAATCGATCACAGGCCACGCCTACGTCGTAAGCTGAAAGCAGGTCTGTTTCCTGGCTGTTTGCTCTGGCCTAGTCCATCTATCAAAATTTAGTTGTTCCCTCTTTTTTTTTAAACAACGATGGTGGGTATGAAAGATTCGGCACAGCGGAATATAACTTTCTCCCTTGTTTATTTTCATAAGTCTTCATTATATTAGTTTGGGGAAAAGGTAATCCATTATTTTCCAATTCGAAATGTTAAATAAAGTCCTGAAGTTCTTATAAGATTGGATGGATTACCTTTTCCAAAAACTAATATTAGTTTGAGGAAAAGGTAATCCATTATTTTCCAATTCGAAATGTTAAATAAAGTCCTGAAGTTCTTATAAGATTGGATGGATTACCTTTTCCCCAACCTAATATATCTCGTGCGTTATTCCATGTTTTTATTATCAAACCTTCTCGGAGACAATGACTAATTCTTAAGGTTACACTCTAACTAGCAAAGTTAATATATCTGCTACTTTTCAATGCTCGATACAAAAGTATACATACATATAAGAAAGAGGAGCAAAAACAGAATTCGCTCTAAGGCGAACATAACTTTCCTTCTCACTTATTTTTTTAATGAAACTTTACCCATAAGTTTTATACAATACGCTGCCGTTGACGGTGGCTGTCAAATATGTTTTGTATGGCGTGAGAATTTGTAAAAATATATGAAAACAAAAATTGGTAAAAATTGCACAAAACTTTTTCAACGGAGAAAAAAAAAAATAAAAACGAACAAAAAATATAAACACAAATATATGAAGAGAATAAAAAAGAAAGAAAAATAAATAAATAAAAAAAAGAAGCCATAACAACGGAAGATATATTCACAAGTTTTATATTTTTTTGCCGCGTGTAGAGCAATGCTTTTTCCTTGAGCATGACAGTTGTGGCGGATGTTGGGTGTAACGGAAGTGCGCGAAATTTACTTGAATACATTACACGGTTGTCCTATTGTTGATGTTACGTTTTATTTTCTTTTTTGTTGTTGCATATTTTTATAGTTAACTCTGTAGTGTGTACCGGCAATGTTTTGCGTTAGGTTTAGTTTGTAAATATAAAATTCCATAGTTCTTTTAGTTGACGTTTTAATGATGATAGCTTTTTATAGAAAGAGAAAAAAAGAACAAAAATAAACAAATCGTTTCAAAAAAAAACTTCAATATTTTGAAAACCCGCAGCTGTTTTTGATGGCTATTTTTAAACGGCGATGATAAGAGACGTAACAATCAAAATAAAATTATTTTTATGCAGAAGAGCCAAGGGTTAAATTCACGCAGCAATTGCTCTGGCTGGCTTGCTTTGACCTATAAGTTCTTCGTGGTGCAAGCGAACCGTACATCGCGTATATTATGAAGAGGTTGTCCAAAGTTCTGTTGCAGTATTTTTAATATTTTAAAAATTCGAACTAATCCCGGATCTAAGGCTACAAACGAAGTAGCAAAGTCTGTATATTGCTTATTATGCTGTTAATAAAGTTCAAAAACATCTTAAATTTAAAATTATCGATGGAAATACGAAGCTGCTATGTTTAGAAAGTTACTTAATTGCAACAAATTTCTCTTATGATCTATTCGAATACATTTCGAAATTTAATAATTTAAGGTAGGAATCGTTAGAAGTAAGATAGAATTTCCTAATTGTTGGACTATAAATATTTCCCTTAATGTCATATTTTATTACGTCGCGTAAAGGAAAATATGGAGAAATTTTTTTTTGATTAGATACCGTTTGGCTTGCAATACGAAATAGATTTCGTCGTAGCGAAGCACATATCAAAAGTGGCCCTTCAGTCTACAATTTTCGTGAAAAGACTTCTGATTTACATAAATTGCGTTCAAAGTTATATTAGTGTAACAAAGAAGGAAATTTTTGAAAAACACCACTTTATTTTGCAATTTTTTTATGTAAGCCCCGTCAGAAATTTCTGGCATTTACGGTGAGAATGCTTCGTCGAATGCAATCAGCCCAGTTTTGAAATTTCGATATAAAAGATACATCTCGCTCTGGCCGATCAATCAATAAAAAAATGAATGAAATTTTACAAAAAATCGAAGAAAACCACACCAAGCAGTCATGAGCTTTGTTAAGGAATTAAATATCGATCACTAGAGAGTCTAAAATTATTTTCGTAAGACTGGACATCTAAGGAAGATCGACATTTGAGTGCTACACAAACTATCGATGAGTAATTTAAATGATTTAATTTATAACAGCGAGTTGTTACTACAAGGCAAGGAAATCTGTCTATCTAAGTCTATTAGATGCTTAAAAAGTTTTTGTCATTTTTTCACTTGAAAAAGTCATTTATTGAGAAAAATTGGTACAGTGTAATGTACATTAATCAAAGTATTTTCTATCACTCTCTACATCTTTTTCTAATCTTTCTCGCAACGTGGCGATTCCATGTCGAGACAATGTGGAAACACGTGCCAACCGAGCCAAGTTGCATCAATCTAATCAAGCGATAGCCAGAAGGCGGGCTGCCTGGCAGAACTTCCCATTCAAGAATTTTTGGTCCTCCATACCGTTTTGTGTCCTTGACACCGAAATCACCACTTTTAAACCATTGAAATCAAGAGCGACAATTTCGATATGATGAATTAGCATCACCACAAGTTTATGAAAGCTGAGGGACTTTGGCATTAGATTTCTTCAAATCATGAATCGAAAAATGCAATTTTGAGTGTTCCATAATTAGCGGCTATATACACTTAATAATTCAATACAATTGAATTGAAAATTGTTATTTTAAGTAGAAGAAGGTCAAAATTATCGAATTCAATCCTTACTTATTCCCATCACTTTTACCTATAGAAAAAAATTTTTTCAAGTACCTAACATATCAGAATTTCGCTCCAAAAGATAACGCTCAGGAAAGGTTGAACCATCAAAAACGACTTCAAAACCAAAACTGATGCCTAATGGCTTTATATTGTTTGTATCGCGCGGTTCCAAAGGAATTTTAATTGAACGATTGATTCTACAGTTAACGCGATTAATAGGCGAAATTAAGGAAAAGCGTCTAAAACGGATTAATAAGAAAGCTTTCGTCTTTCATTGTAATAATGTCAAGCAAAATAAATCTTTTATAACTCGGTAGAAATTTAGAGAGCTTGCCTTGGACATTTTTATGTCTTGTTCCTCTCACAATACATCTTCGTTGAGGGTCTAAAGTTGACGTCAAAAGAAGAGTCTGAAAATGTGTTAGCAAAGTTTCTCGCGAGTGAAGCGTAAACGTTGTAAAGATCGTAGATAATTATGACTTTTATATGCTACGCTACGCAACTATTAATTCGTCTATAGTAAGAAAAAAACCAAAGCTTAATAAGCATAAAAAAATATGATTATTTAAGTGAAAGTGATCACAACTTACAAAGATAGCAGCATACACACACACACACAAAGCCGTTATAAAATAAATAAATAATAAAAAATCAACGTTGGCCTCAAACTCTGGGCTACGGTTATATACTATTATCTAAAATATAAGTGTAAAAATGATTCCAATCTGACCAGCCCATAAATAACAAAAATTTTCCAATTTCTTAATATATGAGATTGAGATGGTGGCTTAAAAAATATCTTTCTTCATATATCCTTAACTATTCATAACCAACGATATGTACCCTGACAATAATGAGAACAATAATTTCAATAATTCAATAATACACATAAACAAAATAAAGGAAACAAAAGAAATTAAAGGCAACCTAAGGACATCAATATCAAGCACATGTCTGTTATTCTTCTTCTTCGTAATATTATTTCTTCTTAAGAACAATCTTGAGAAATAATAAATTTAATTTTCGCAAAACAGCTACTAAAACATTTTTATTTTGTTAAGCGACTTAATTGAGAAGCGAGCTGTATAAAAATTCTTTTGAAAAGAAACTTTTTTATTTTTTTTTAAAAGAATGAAAAGCATTGCTATACTGACAAAACTCCGAAACGTTCTTGAAACAACAGAAAAAGTTATTACAATTCACTTACGTGAAAAACGAACTTTTAAACAATTAACTTTTAACTTTAAATCCGTACGTACATTTGAGATTTTTCACGCATATGTGCATGCATTCTTTTTGCTTTTCAAAAATTAATGTTTCGTTTCTTTTGCTTCACAATACGTACAAAAAAATGTGAATGTAAATATAAGAAAAACAAAGTCTGATAAAATATGTTTTTGCGTGACTTTCGAAAAATATTACTGACAACACTATAAAATTAAGTAACCACCTCGTGTGTTAAAATTGAAAAATGAGCTTAAGTAAAACTGGTTCCCAATATAACAGAAAGGCGTGTTACGACGTCTCAGATTAGATCTTTGGCTTAATCGCTACTCCTTAAGTAAAATAAGTAAGAAAATTATACTCGTCGACGGTCCTATACCCTAAAAAAAATGGATTAAATTCTGATACTTTATCACATCACGATAAGTAATAGCTCAAGTTTTCTGTTGATTTGCAAAGACCGCTTACAGGCCTCGATTTGATGCATTTTCAAGGTCAACCTGCTCTTAAACTCTTGCAGTATTTTCTTTGATATATTTGAAACCGATATGTGAATTTTTCCAAAAACTTTTACCATAAACTTGATCAAAACCACATACGGCTGATCGATTCAAAAGTTGATATTGATCAAGAATGTATTTATTTTGTAAGGAATATAAGGCTCCCTTATGAGTGTTGCTAACGTTTTCACAAAATGAATGTACTTCTAATCTCTTGGTAGTGGATACAAGAATGCCTATAAACAACTTAGTATAGATAACTAAACTTGATATTATTTTCAAATGTTTTCAAGTACTTAGAAAAAGAATGCATGACATCGTAGATACAATTGCTACAATTTCACACTAGACTGGTCAACTTGCAAAAATGCAAAGAAATTTACAAAAAATTTTAAATTTGAAATAAATGCACTACTTTCAAAGAAAAACTATCCATTATTATCACAAAATAGACAAAAAAGCTAAAAGAGTAATAACAACTAATTTTCAACCCAATGCTAGAGTTTATTTCGGTACATGCTATAGAAATACAAAAACTTATCCAATCTTTCTATGTTTTTTCTTACTTCACTTACAAAAGTACAAAAGTATATTAAATTGGTGTTCAAACTAGAAGCCGCATTTCTTGGGGAATTTTAAAAAATTTTGAAATTTTTCTTTACAATGGCATGAAATATTTTTATGCGAATGGCGTGGGCTGACCATTAATATCTTACAGCACTTTCCCTAATACAATTCTTCATCTTCTTCTATAACTCCATTTACTATCGCGGGAGAACATGAAAAATTTTATTTATCCATTATGGCGTTGTCCAAAAAGTAGACCTACGTGGCCCTAATTTGGTGCCGTTAATTTTTCTGTCAAGTTACTATTACGAACCAATTTTCATCACGAACTATTAAAGATCATACCCGTTGGTCATAAAAAACCTTACTTTTCATAAGAATTCTTGTATGGGATGAATTCCAAAAAATAGATCTAAGTAATCAAAATCTAGTAAAGTTAGTATTTATGTCAAATTACTATTAGGGACTCATTTTCATAATTTCCATTTTCATCATAAAATATTAAAAATTAAATTTTTCTTAACATAGAAAGTGTTACTTTTCATAAAAAGAGTTATGTAAGAGATGGTTCAAAAAATGGTCTCATCCGATCCAAGCTTTCGCATTTAATTTATATGCCAAAATTCTAGTTTCTAGTTTCGGTTTTCGAACATCACAATTTTTTTCATATAAAGCCACTTTTCGCATGGACCGATATTTGGGAAATAATCGTAAAAATGGTCCTATGAAATTTTCAGCAGTGTCCGTCATAGGAACAAAACAAACCATTACACTAAATTTCGTCAAAATATTTCAACATTTGCAATCTGTAAGCTGAAGACAAGAATTCATGACAGACATTCAGAGACAGAGAGACTGGCGTAACTCAATTCAGAACGTGATTCTGAACCGATCGGTATAATAAAGGGTGAATTTATCTTTTCTGGGTTTTACTAGGTAAACTTTTAATACCCTGTACCGTAGCCATGTATATAAATTAAATAATAAATTATACAAGGATTTTTTTTAAAATAAGCTTTCATTTATATATATATAAATGAACCAAAAGGTAAAAAAATTAATTATGTTCTACATTCTCTTTAATGTATTTAATTTATTTAGAGTTTAGTTACAAATACTTTCAGCAAAGTATCTTAACTAATAGTGCAAATTACAACTAGAATATTTCGATGTGAAATTCTTTGAAAGATATAGTTTAAAACAAATTTGTACTTCTTAATATTACAATTCGCACAACGTGCAAAATAGGGATTTGCGGATCCTCCGGAATTCGCGGTATATTGCAAAATTTAGAAAAGCAAACTGAAGATCGGTCAAAGTAACGTATTACTTATATAGTAAAAATATTATAGTTGTTCTTATGGCTAATGCTTACGGTAGCATAATTTTATTTAGGTCACTAATATGAAATTTAATAATAAAAAATCGGATATTGGTTAAAAATAGATTTAAAGCAAGAAGATAAAAAAGCAAAACATGCACAAATCAAATTACATTAAAGCATGCATAACTGAAGTTACGCAAGTATTTTAAATGAATTATGTGAATATTAATATTAAGTTATTTATAACTGAATACATTATAACTTATAATCGAAGTAACTTATAATTAAAAGTAACTATTAGCTACAACTATAAATGTGCACAATCTTGTTGCTATAGTCGGAATATATTATGCTTAACTTTATCAATTGAATCTGAATATTGATCAAACCAAATCGTTGCATAATTTGCATAAACTACGAAATTGTTGGTGTAACTAGTAATTTGTGCGGCTGGTCTATGATTTCTATTGTTGGTTTGTTTAGAAAATTGAAACCAATTAAAGCCAAGCAGGACTGAACAATTTTGCTCTTCATCAACTGGGAGGTAAAAGTAGCCGCTAAGACGTTACACCGTGTTTGCAAGGACGTTAGCTCCGTTAGTTTAAGCTTATGCTCATATTGAAGCAAGCATTTCAAGGTGTTCCAGCCTAAGCCTCGAAGAGCAAGGAGCGCGAATTGTTTTTGTATCAATTTTAGCAAATCAATATAAAACTGTTGATTTGGCAATTTGACAATAACAGAATGTTCCGATGGAATTCTGACAAGTAAAATAAATAGGCTCTCGTTGACATGCGGACGACCGAATTGTTTACTCCAACGTTTCATATATTGCATATTACTACTCATAAGCTTAAGAGGGGTTTAGTATTTTAATGGGTTAGATATCATATGTTTTCTAAGGGCCTCACAACTTTGTGTACGATCAAGTAAAAAGAACTCTGGAGAACAAGTTTAGTGCCCGCCTTTCAATTTTATGTTTTACTTTCAAATAGAGAAGAAATTAATCCACTACATCGTGATGTCCGCTATCATTACGAAGTGCAAAAGTAGCATCTTTAAAACAATCGTAACTTTCAAATTAATAATTAAATTTTGACGCGTTCCGTTTGAAAGGTGGTGCTATCTAAAAATCATGTTAATGGCGACGATATCTACCAGATGGGCTGAACATTTCGTAGGCTGACATATAGATGGCGCTACTAGTATTAAATCCATATGATTTTTAGTTATCCCTAACCTCCAAAAGACATGAGTATAAATTTGACAGCTGTTGCACTATTAGTATGTGAGTTATAGAATTTTTAGTGAAGCAACACTTTGGTGTCGGTTCATCACGCGCAGTCCACTCGGCTGATTGTCGATTGGACTCCAGTGTGAAATGATATTGCCATGTTTCATCCATTGTCACATATCGACGCAAAAATTCGGGTTTATTACGATTGAACAGCTCCAAACACTCCTTAGAATCATCAATTCGTTGTTGTTTTTGGTCGATTTTGAACTCGCTGCGGCACCCACTTTGAACCGAGCCTTCGCGTATCCAAATATTCATTCACGACATGTCCAACATGTTCCTTTGATATCTTTAGGGTCTCAGCTATCTCGATCAACTTCACTTTCACTTTCCTAAATTATTTTATGGACTTTTTTGATTCTTTTCGTCGGTAAGGGCCTCTTCGGGGCGTCCACTATGTGCATTATCCTTGGTGCTCATTTCGCCTCGTTTAAATTTAGCATTTCTCTACCGTTGACTTTCCTGGTGCGAAGTCCGAATAATATTTATCAAGCCAAGACTTGGCTTCAATTGGTTTTTTTTTCGTATTTTCCGTATTTGTTTATTAAAACACGAAATTCCTTTTTATCCATTTTGTCAAACTAACAAAACTTGCTTCACTAAAAATGCTATAACTCACATACTAATAGTGCAACAGCTCTCAAATTTATACACGTCTCTTTTAAGGGTTAGGGTTAACTAAAAATCATATGGATTTAACACTAGTAGCGCCATCTATGTGTCAGCATACAAGCTTTTCAGCCCACCTATTATATGTCATTCTACGCACTTATTGATAGATATTTTCTATTTAATTTACATAGGCTCTCTCTATATTGCATATGTTACTAAAAATTTTTTACGAGAACGTTGCATAATTCCTCGAACAACAATAAGCTGTACTCCACGGCGTAGTGGTACAGCCGAACATTGTAATAGGACATGAGTCATTCTATTTTGCAGGTGCGTTGTAAGTTGCAGGATTCTAAAGCATCGAAATTTCTATGGGCACAAGGTATCCAGACAGCCACGTACATACGGAATCAATGTTTTATTAAGTTATTGAACAATATAACACCTTATGAAAAACACATCAGAAAACGTTTCGATGAACAAGAAACCAAACCGTTTTAAATTTGAACTAAAAGATAGTACAATCCACTTCATTGGATATGCATTTAATTCAAAAGAGTATCGTCCGTACGACAAAAAGAGTATCGTCTATATGACAAAAATACAAAATCTATTAGGTGACATGTTATTTCTCCGCGGTTTTTTGCTACACTTTTTAGCTTTTTTGGGCAGTCTACTCTTTTTCAAATAATTCCAAAATGCTATGTGGTTGGCTGAACTGTTAAGAAGCTCCTCTAGCAAGTCAGTACACGTGGGATCAAATCTCATTGCGGTAGAGCTTTTTCATAAAAATGAAAAAACACCAACAAAGCCGACAGCCTAAGCTGCTAGTGCTCATCTCTAGTCTAATTTCACTAGTCTAGAGTATAATAATAATAATAATATAGGGTTCTTGAGCAGTTTTGCCGGTATTTCCTGACCGCTTGCGCGCGGGTGTTGCTGCACCAGTTGCAAAATTTCATTGACTTTTTCGATAATTGGCCGACCAGAGCGAGATGCAACTTTGGCATCAAAGTTTCTAGGACGGAATCGAGGGTCCTTCACAATTTTTTTTTTTTTTACCTTTTTTTATAGTAAAAAAGCAAATGCTCCTTTCAGACAATATTGTGAGTGTTGCTAGACATATAGGTATCAACACCATCTAGTGAAAACAAAACTCGGAGGCTTTTATATGATCCATTATAATTATATCTCATGACATAAAATTTTTTGAAAACCCTTTCATATATGATGAGAGAGAGAAGCTCCAAATTTAGATGAGTTGATAGTCATCGATCGGAGTACAAGAGGAAGAAGAAGATAATTTCAGAACTGCTGAACGTGAAGATGAAAACGAAGGTATACCCTGTTAAGTCATCCACGCAGCGAACATTTTAAAGCGGCAAAAGACAGGAATTATGACGTAGCATTAACATTTGGTGCAAGTAAAAACACCATTTAGTATACTGATGCAGACTGGGCCTGAAATGTAAGCAATCGTAGATCATATAGTGGCTCTCTTATTTTCTTCACAAGTGGTCTTATAAGTTGGGAAACAAAAAAGCAGAAGAAATAATGTTCTTACGAAGTTATTTAACTGAAATCAGTGCCAACTACCTTATAGAAAGATCAATAGGATGTGAAATAGGATGCAATATAATGATAACTAGAAAGCGCAATCTTTAGCGAAGGGTATAATTGCACTTACGAAAGATAAACGCATAGACATGCGTTATCACTACACAAAAAATAAAATCGATTTAAATGAATTTTTTTAACTCATCTGCTTTCAAATGAAAATATAGCACATTTGTTTACAAAATGTCTACCTAAACAAAAATACAAATATTTTTGCAAAGAATTAAAATTGTCATTTGCGTGAAGTATGATATTTATAAACAACTCTAACAACAACAACAACTTTATTGTTGAGGGAACGAATATTAGATACCTTGTAATACGTAGTCATACTACTACTGCTACTACCATATACTAACGCATAAGCTTCTTATATTTATTATTGTTACTACTCTAATGGTTTTAATTCTCTTTTTCTTTTAACATGGAAAATATCTTATATCTATACATACAGAATTAAACAATTCTAAGCATATGCATGACAATTAACTTTTATTGTTGAGTTTTTTTCTTCGTTTTTTATTCAAAGTCATCTAGGAAGCGGTTCACTACTCTGGAGTATCACGTTCCCTTGCATTTCTTTATAACTGTTGAGATTTAGTTTAGTTCTTCTAATTCTTTTCTCTCTCTCTCTCTCTCTCTTCATGTTTTTGTTATTATGCTTAAGGATGAAATTACTGTTGACGTCATTTTGACCTTTTCAACTTTCTGTTGTCGCTTTACTGGCATATAATCAACAGTATATATATATTTTTTTCCGAGTATTTTTTAATTATGTTTCCATCATAAAGTACGACATTCATTTAATCCAAAATGCATCAAAATATCATTGGAAAAGATTTCTACGATAGTAATAAGATGTTTAAGTTGCGTTCTTGCTTGAGCATATAGTTTTAAGTCAAGATGATTCGTAGGTTATTCGCAGTTATTCTTAGTTAACTTAGTTAATATATTTTTAGTAATCGTGAAAGTAGATCAGTACTTAATATAAACCATAGCGAGTTTATAGTATCTCTTTGAAATATCCTTCGTTTTATTTTCATTGAACCGGTGACGCCATCAGATTTTGCAGTTTTTGTGCTCATGGTTGTTTCCCATGTTGTCATAACATGTTCTAGGAAGTTTATAATTTCGTTATGTATTTTATATATTTGCAGGTTCTTTATCAACCAGTCATGCTGCATTGAATCAAATATTTTTTATAAAGCATACACGCCATAAATGTATTATGCCTTACATTGTATACCTGGTTACAGATTACAGAATTTATTATTAATCTTTCTTTTGAATCTTTAGATACTTTTTGACACCGTTCTGCTTAGGTTCAATTGTATTGTGTTGTTTGCAAAATAGCTGTATTTTTCTGCTATAGATCTAGCTATTATTTTATATAGGGCTGGTAGGCCTGTTACTGGTCTATATTTGGCACGACCTGTCATCGTAGTCCATGTTTTTAGGAGAAGGTACGTCACACCTTTTGTTGGCTGCCTTTGTCAGCTGTTATTACAGGATTTTCTAATATGGAATCTATTAATTCTACAATCTTCTTATGAGTGCTAATTAACTTTGCTATCCAGTAAATCTGCGTTTGACCTGATCCTGAAGATTTCCAGTTTTGTGCTTTTTTATGTTAACTTTGAGATCATTTTCACTTATGTTGCATTCATTTGTCTGTGTAAAATCCTCCATTTTTTTTTTGTCGTATAACATCGTGATTATAATTCGTAGGCAATCGTAGTAATTGCATCTAGTATTACTCTAAATGATTTTTGTTAGGATAGATATTATTGCACATTTCTTGTTAATTTGTAAATCATAAATTTCTGTAAAAGTCTTCCTCATTTATCTTAAAATATCTATTTTTTCTTTCCTTTTTTTTGATTAGTTTTCTTATATTTTCGTAACCAGCTCGTTAAGACTTTCTGCTTTATGGCATTTAAACAATTATTAGGTGTTGTTGTGCAAACTTTATAAAATTCTTAATTTTTTTTTCGATTAAATTTTTTTTATAATGCCGGTATCTATCACTTTACTTATTCGCTCACTTGGCCGTTGTCTTTACATAAAACTTCTATTTTAAATTTTATCTGTTTCTTCCAAAACGGATATTCCATTTTGGTCAGTCGGTAGGCAAAGAAGTTCCTCAACATTTTTAATATTATTCAGTTCATCTGGTAAAGGTGTTTCAAAGGTGTTTTTCAGTTTAGTTGAATTCCTGTGTATATCGCAATTATTAAAGCTAATATTTCATTTCGCTGTTTAGATAAAGCGTTCTCTTCTACAATATATATATAATTTTGTCTACTCGTATGATTTACATTTAATTCATTCTCTTGTGTTGTAATTTCAACTGGATCAATGGCTAAATTAATATTCTTCTATTAATAGATTCATGTATTATTTCATTTTAGTTGTTTCATATCCCATATTATTATTATTTTTATTATTATTATTTATCATTATTATTAATATCATTTATTATTATTACAATTTGAATTATATTCTTTTTTTTTTTCTTTTGGCGCATTCAATGAATTTGTTGTATAATACGAATGATGGATAACAAAAAATTCCTCCTAAGTTGCTCAATTCTCAAGAATTCCAGCATTTTAAATCCGGAAGAAGAATACAGGATCAAAGTAAATTTTTTTTTGTATGTCTTAGGTGTTATCTTCTTCCTTAAGTTAATGAATGGTATGATTGACTTGCCTGTTTCGCTAAATGAGATCAATTTTAATGTTGCCATACATCCATCAAGGAGCTGTCGTTTATAAAACTTAGCCAACACAAATTCAAGTAAGGTTTTTTCCGAAAATTTAAATAAGGTGCTTAGTGGATTCTATTTCTTTCATTAAAACTGCTCTTTTTAACTCCCGTCCTACTTAAACTAAATCAACAAAAATTTTTTCCATTTTCAACGCACGGATTCTGCCGCGAGTGCACTAGTGGTGTGGTAATTTTTTGCTACTAAAACTAATATTTCGAACAGTCACTTATTAATTGCATAATTTTAAGAATTTCGTTTCTTTCATCTTTTTCAATCTTAACTAGATTAAGCGGTTAATATTAATCGTAGTGTAAGTTCAGCTGAATCTAAATTGTATTTGAATCCTGTGTACGTAGTATATATGTTTGAATTATTTCACGGCAGACTGGTATGCAGCGTGGTAAGGAATCTAGGACAACCATTATGCAATGATAGCATTGTTCATTGTCGTTGTTTCCGTACTTGTGTCACCACCAGTAGGTGCGGTAATAATTTCTAATGATTCAACATATGTTTTGCATGAGCAACCAGAACAATGCCAAAAAAAAGTGAAGACAAAAAAAGCAAAAAAATTGTATATGTATTGAGGCAAGTTTCATTACATACATTTCATTGCAGCATTGCAGAGCTAGCATTTATTCACTCGATAAACAGTGGATGTGTCAGAAATTTAAACCGCACTTTCATACAATCTGGAAGCCCCTCGTAGGCAACTCTGCTAAACTAAAAAACTATTCGTAGAACGTTTTATTTTTGGTTTTCTTCTAATTGTGGGCAAAACCAAAAATAATTCTCGAATTTTAATGGACAACAGTGATGAGAAAAAATGAACACCACAACTTTTCTCAAAACTTGAAACTTGGGAAAACTATATAGACACGATTTTCACAAACAAAACGATAAAAACTAAATCGTTTCAGTTATTCGACTTGACGCTTAGGTCAAAAATATGTTTGACTCATCCAATATACGCCCATTATGTGGATAAATAAAATAAAAATAAATATAAATAATAAAATAAAAATTTCAGTATATTGTAATTAATATGCAAATACGAGCAACGAAACTCAAAACATTTTATTGGGAACATGTTATTGAGAAAACAAAGAAAAATGCAAAACTGCATTGTCCGTCTAGCATGTCGTTGTCGGCGAATTTCAACAACAATTGTTATCTCAGCAATAGAATCGAAGTGTTTCACTCAAGCCAAATATTGTTAGTTAACTGTGTGTGAAACTATTTGGCAGAGAATGTCACTGTAACTTAAACATAAAATTTCTAAATATGCTTTTGTATGTCAAAGCATATCCCGAAATGAAAGTAAAACTATAATAAAAAAGTAAAATAACAAAGTATTTGATACATCTCACACAAAAGAGACACACCAGGGAAATTTAAACATTCCATTGAATTGGCATTGAATCCCCCAAACTATTTTACTTTTTAAGTATGCACTGACGTGATGTTCGTACTCCTTTCATTTGGGGTCACAACGAACTAGTTGCAAAGCCTTGGGCTTTGATGTTCCTATTTCGTTTAAACGAATTATAAAGTCTTAATTTTCCTGTTAAAGGCACAGTTATTTATGTATACACATTGTATACCCATCAAAAAATACACAGCCTCAAGCGTATAATAGACACGAATACATGTAACAACGTATGTCACCGTATGACTCCAACAGGATCGCTTTTCTATTAAGTATAAGGCTTTATTGTTGTTGTTATGCATTAAGGACACAAAAAAAAGTTTGAGTTTTTTTTCAGGTAAAAAGTTCTTTTTTTTCAACTAAAGCCTGTTAAGGTCTCATCATATTCCAAAGAGATTTAAACAAACCGCACAACATGATCCATCATAAATTTTACTTTATTTTTGTGTCAGGATGTTTACAAAATTTTTATTTTTACTCTCTTCGTCTTTTCATGAACTGAATGAAAAAGACATGAGGTATATATATATAGTTGTAGTTTCAGTGCTCTAAATTCATATTTGGTTTCGCATTATGATTAGATGAAAGCGAACGTCGTTACTAATAAACAGATTTATTAAGACGTTAAGTAGAAATCCTATGCGATTGCTGTCATATACGAGGTTTGGCGAGAGTATTAACGAAACTATCGCCGCAGAAATTTGGTATTTGAATTTACACACTTTTAATTAGTGTCACCTGCAATAGATACCTCCCCTATGTCCCTATAACGCTTTATGAGAAATTTCCATTGTTCGAAACAGAGCTGGAATTCTTCTTCTGGGAGCTCTTTTATAACTCGTTTTGCATTTTCTTTCCCAACTTCAATGGGCTGAAAACGCTTAGTTTTAGGATCATAAGTGGAAAATTAAGATTCTTCACTTGTTATTCCCTTTCCCAAAAACTTACGAATCCTTTTCAAGGGCATTCAAAGTGCTAGTGCTGACGTTTTTGCGTAAGCAGCTCTGACAGTACGGCTAAACTAATTTGTTTACAGACACAGTAGAGTGAACATAAAAATCGTAAGTAAATAACGTAAGTAAGTCGTAAGTAAGTAAGTAAAATGAAGTTGTAAGTAGATATAAAATTTCGAAGTAAACTATGAATTCGACTTTATTACGAATATTTGTATTTTTTTATCCAAAATTCGGATTATATGTAACCTTTGAGATAAAAGAATGTCCTTGCCATTCATAGTCTAAATAAGACTCAATCTTGGCATGTCTAAGTAGAGAAGAACATTTTATCTGCTAAGTCCTTTTGGATAACGAGTAACAAAACGTTTGCTTATCTCTAAAATGAACATAAAAATTTTGTATACGCACATATATACTTTGAACACATTAATCACTTCTGATTGAATTCAATCATCAAACCATTAACGTTATTTACTATCATAATAAAAAAATCAAAACTCAGGTAAACTTTTTTAACGTTTTGTATAAATTTTTTATCTAACTTTAAACACCAGACAGATAGATAACTTAAGTTACTGAAATACATAAAATCACACATCAATGCATATATCAGGTGCGTAAGTATGTAATATGGATTTGATGGGAACGATTTGAAAGTTTCGCTGCTCAGGTAACGACCAAAAAGAATAACAAAACGTCATCTCTTTATATGACATCTTTCAATTTATCGACATATATCGAAACCGGTTACCGACACGTTGGAAGCAATCAAGTGGGAAATGCTAGTCCAAGTATCTTTTTCACCGGAAGGGATTGCTTTCCATTACAACTTATTTACATTCATGGATCGCACACTAGCTGAGCAGTGTTTTGATTTACGCGAAAATATGAAAAAATAGATCGATGACTGGTTTGCCTCAAAAGAGGCGGAGCATCCACAAATACCGAAAATATACACCTAGCAATGGGCAATACCTTGAATAAAATACTTTTCATCACATTCATTCAATATCCATATTCACGCAGTATTCATATACATGCACATACACAGAGAGTATTGTCACACTGACATCGTTTCGAATTAGGCAATAATTTCTTACGGATTAACCTGGGACAATCCCTGCCAATTTGGAAATTCTATTGTAACTGCGAAATTTCCTTTTTTTTTCTACTCTCTTACGTGCACATTTACTGATAATGTGGTATAAAAGGTTTTTCATGTGATAAAAAAAACAAGGAAAAACTTTGCTCTTAGTATAACTTCTTATATAAAATTATTAGAAGAACGTTTTCAATAAGCACTGATTTTTTTTTCAATTGTCTCTAAAGTTTTTTGTGTAAGCCCGTTAAAACTTCTGATGGTATTAACCCAGTTTTTGTTTTTATATTATTTCAAAAACAACTATTTGATAGTTTTCTAATGTAG